>CM033631.1:15114877-15341246 GCA_019453435.1 Rhinogobius similis
GCTGCAAGATAAATCAAATGGAATAAGCAAATAGCACGTTACTGTTTTTGAAGTACCATAATTTCCAAAATACTCTGTTTTATTATGAAGAAAAACTGCCAAGCCTATAGTTACTTGCGACAAACGTCTAAAAGTTACACAAATGTGATTAAAAGCGACAAAGATGGTACATACAGCAACAAAAACGTGACAAAAAGCAACAAATACATTCTGAAACACGCGATTCTTCTGCTACTTGAAAATTATCGTTTTATTTTTTTATTCAAAATATTTATGGTGTGTTGAAATAAAGCACCTGTATTTATGTTTGCTTTAAAATGCAGTGTAGAGTTTTCAAAATCAGTTTAAGTGTTCTGCGTCCAAAATAAATATATTTAAAATCTGTCATAACACGTGATTCTTCTGCTAGTTTGTCAGTTCATATTTCAGCTTTTTTGTCAGTTCTCCTGGTTGTGTTTAAAGCGTAAACGTGAATGTCAGAGCTGTGATTGTAAAACCTGTTATTTTGTTCAGGGTCATAGGTTTCCCCAGTGAGGAGGACTGGCCTAAAGACAGCCCTCTGCCGTACCAGACGCACTGGGGCCCCGCGAGCTCTTGCACCAAACTCCTGACCAGCCTGGGCCCAAATGAGAACGACCTCCTCGCTGTGAGCTCGCTTTATTTACTCAAACAAACAAGCCCTGAATCAAACCCATCACAGTTGCTACGTTTACAAACACGCCAGGAAAACAGGATGAGTGCAATTTAAACTGATTGTTCAAAATGCATGCAAACACGGGAAATACGATTCCCAATAGATGTTATGTACATGACACCTAATTTAGTAATAATAAAATAATCGTTAAGTGGTCTACATATATTCCAAAACATGCCATGAGCTGAAAAACTTTTATGACTGAAATTGCGCCACAAATGGTTGACTCCAACAGAATCAACCACCAAGGACTGGACTGAAAGTGTGACTGACTTAAAAAAAAAACAGAAAAAAAGTTTGGACTTAATTTGAAAAGGGATCAATTTGACAGAGACTGGACTAAATTGGACTTTTATGTAACTGTGGTTCTTTCTTTCTTTCTTTCTTTCTTTCTTTCTTTCTTTCTTTCTTTCTTTCTTTCTTTCTTTCTTTCTTTCTTTCTTTCTTTCTTTCTTTCTTTCTTTCTTTCTTTCTTTCTTTCTTTCTTTCTTTCTTTCTTTCTTTCTTCCTTTCTTCCTTTCTTTCTTCCTTTCTTCCTTTCTTTCTTTTCTTCATTTATTTATTTATTATTATTTTTAATTTATTGACTGCTGTCTGGTCCTGTTTTTTGTTTTGTGTAAAACCTTGAGAAAAAAAATCAATTAAAAATGAGTATGTAAATGTAAAAAAAAATGAGTGTAAATTCAATATATTTGATAAAAACACATCATATAACGCATCCATAAACGTATCCCACCAGGATCCTCAAACAGTTTAACTTTGGCTTCATCTGTGTCAAATTTAGTTAAAACATTGTCATCACGTGACTTTTGGCGTTCTAAACAACTAATTTATTAATTACTAGTCTAATCCATTTGCATAAAACTCTGTGTGTAGTGACTGTCGAGTGTGTAATTCACTGTTTTCACTTGCAGCACTGTCTGGCGTTCAAACCCAGCAGCCGCATCTCCGCCGCCAAAGCGCTGGCTCATCCTTTCTTCATGAAGCAGTGAAGATTTTATTTGTTCAAAGGAAGCCGTGAATCCTGAGCTCTAAATGCTTTGTTCACATCATGAACACTGAGCTAAACCTGTGACCATCACGACTCCACGACACGGGAACCAAACGACGTCGCTGCTAAAACAGGAAGTTCTTAATTCAACGGGACTCAAGGTTTTGCTGTTCCTTGTATTGTTTACATGTATTCTACACTTGCACAAACGACTACTTGAAAATTATCTTTTTATTTTTTTATTCAAAATATTTATGGTGTGTTGAAATAAAGCACCTGTATTTATGTTTGCTTTAAAATGCAGTGTAGAGTTTTCAAAATCAGTTTAAGTGTTCTGCGTCCAAAATAAACATATTTAAAATCTGTCATAACTATTTTTTAATTATTTATTTTACACATTTTTTTTGGTATTAAATTATAATATACATAGATCATTATTTTACATTTTGTACATTGTTAACTGCAATATTGATCTAAAACAGCTTAATAATGTAAATAATTATAATTGACTTATTCAAAACAGAATCTGATAAACTTCATACATGTAAATCTGCAACAGATTTAAATGTACATGTTATTATTGTGGGAAAAATATCTGAGCAACATTTTTTAACTATGTTTGACCCGGAGTCAGACGTTTTTGAACAATTTCAAATACATAAACAGTGGAGGGAGTTAGGGGGACAGTGAAAACTGACATTTTCTGAGCACTTAAGCCTCAAATGCAGGACTACACGATACAGCAAAACATATGAATAAATCAATCTAAATACAACTTTGTAACAAATAATGAGTGACAACATTATAGTTAAAAGCAAGAGTGGACTGTAACTACGGTAATTGCAAATACTCAATACTGTAATTCAGTTTGGTTATTTTACTTTTTGAGTACATTTCAAGTCTGTTCATGAGTATAATTCAGGCATGTAACTGCAATTATTTAAAAATAATTGGATTAATGAGTACAGCACAAGTCCCAATCGTCCCTCTTCATAGTTATCTCACTGTTGAAGCTCCTTTAATAAACTTGACACGACACTGGAGCTTCGCATGATCTGAGAACCTTTAGCTCAGAGAGTTTAAAACAACTTAATCAGTGTTAATTTAACACAGTTCAATTAACCAACATTTGTACAAAAGTCTGAACTAAAATGCAACAAAAATCACACTAAAAAGTAACTCGGAGTAGTATTTTTGTCAACAATCCTTATACTTCTAATTGAGTAAAGTAACTGATCAACATAACTGTACTTTTACTTAAGTATATATTTTCAGTACTTGTTCCACCACTGATTAAAAGCTCATAAAAGTCAAGTTTACATAATATATCCCCTTTAAATAACATTAGATAATATTCTCTTGGACAAAACTGCTATTTTGCGGTTTAACCAGACGGAGGCAGTATAAAAACTTTGAAATGTTTACACTGGGTAGGACTGCAAAACAAAAGGGCTTTCAAACTTGTCAGAAAAATAGCCCTATTGTGATCAACTGATGTGATCTTTGTTTAGTAGTGACTGTTTCAACAATAGAACTCGGGATAGAGCATCAAAAAACAGCCGTTGCCATGGAAATCCGCCATGTTTGCTGTTGGTGTGCTAATCTTACATAGAAAATATTAGCCAAAACAATGTAAAAAAGTGAACAAAAAATCCATGGAAGAACCTGATAAACTGCTGGATCACTTCTGGTAAATACATTTATCATTATGTAGTGCTAGAATACTTTTGAATTAACGCTAAGTTTAGTATTTAACGCTAGCATCTCCATTGATTTAACATTGGGCAAACTGAAAATTCTGTGATCCTTTTTTTCTCCAACGCAGCTCTGCCAAGACCCTGTTAGCTTACCTGCACCAAAGCCCTAAATTTAGCCAAAGTATCTGATCCTAATCCTAACCCTAATTCTAACCCTGACCTTAGCCTAGCTGTGAAAAAAGATCATCTACAAAATAAACTTTTGCTAGCATAACCACCAATGAAAAGGTCTGTGGCACAAGTGGGTTGGGGGAAAAAAAAATACAGCCATGGAAATCCGCCATGTTTGTTGTTGGTGTGCTAAATTTACATAGGAAAATATTAGGCAAAACAATGTGAAAATGTGACCAAAGTCCATGGAAGAACCTGATAATCTGCTGGTAAAGACATCTATCAATATATAGTATTAGAATACTTTTGAATTAACGCTAAGTGTAGTATTTAGCATCAAAATCTACATTAGTTTAACATTGGGCTAACTGAAAATTCTGTTATGTGTGAGGTCACGCAATAGCAATAGCATACTGGTTTGAGGTCTTAAAACGTGCGCTTGATACAGTAACATTAATACATTTTAAAATAAGTGCTGGACTTTGCTAAATTGTCAATGTTTTGGTACAAAAAGACTGCATTACAACCACAAACGCCTGGTTATATCCCACAAACTATTACAGTTCACTTTTATGAGGTTTTACTGCAATTCCACCGACTCTAACGTCTTCATTTCTCTCTCTTAACAGTCCCAGTTCTCGTCTCTTTTACAGCAGTGTGTGATCCTCTCCACTTTTGCGCAGAAGTCGCACCAGCTCACGTCCAGGCGCGCACGGCGAGTCTATTAATACCGCAGGCCCTTAAACCGGAGCGCGGTCCACAGCTGCGTCCGTGTCTCCGTCTCCAGTGACTACATTTGGACTGACAGCGCGTGGTGGGGGCAGCGGGACAGTGGGAGGGCGCACTCAGACCCACTCGGACACAGAGCACGCACAGTAAGTAGTTTGGCTTAAACAGTTTGCGTAAATTTTGTTTATTTTTACGTTTTTTTTGGTCGTTTCAAGATGTTGTGCGTAACAGGTGGTGTCCAATGTCGGCTCCCGTTCTTTCTTTCATTCGGTTTTCACGCATTTGACACCGCAGGTTTGGCACGGGGCAATAGCGGTGGTGCGGTGGTTCATTTTAGTGAAACTGTTCTCCAACTTTGAACTAATGTAGCCTCTGACACGCAGCTTTTACGCGCAGTATTACGCACGAATGTAAACTGAACGATTTGGGGAAAATGTCTTACTAATTGCGATTTCTTTGACCAGTATTGCGATTAGATTTGCTATTCATCTTTAATAATCGGATTCTGTTCAAAGTTTTACATGGAAACGACACACAACATGTTTAAACGCGTTCAAGAGAATTGACAAAAAGACTGAAATATGGCATTTTTTGGCATTTTTATGCAGAAATAGACAAGATAATTTGTTGTTTGTGGAGGAAATTACGGTTTTTCAAAAATTGCAGGCTTTGCTATTTGCTAAACGTCCATTCAAACTGCAATTTTGATTCGATTTGCAACTTATCTTTGCGCTACTATATATTTTTGACTCTTTTTGAGGTTTTCTCATATTTTTAAGCAACAATACTGAATTATACCAGATATTATCAAAATTCCCAGTCATAGTTTTCTTTCTTTAACAAGAAATTTACGCACAAACATCTGCTATAAACATTTGATCTTGTCTCCTTAAGTCATATTTTTAAACAATTTGGACTCTGGAATACAACTAATCTTTAATTGTTAATGTCCTAATATTTGTTGATAATAGACTTTTTCTATTACCATAGAACTGCTCTTGCCTTCCAGCTTCTTGTCTGTAATGTAGTGATAACAAAGTGGATAATTCTACTATTTAATCCATGACTTTGGGCTGTTAACACCATCCATTTAATGCCAAATGTTTCCTTTGATGCACAGTGTGAATAATGGGCTTTGGTGACATTGTCCTTGGATGTTTGTGCTCTGGAGACTCTGGGGCAAGTTCCTCAATCGAGACAGGTGGAAGTGGTACCAGCTTATTCTCGGCTGGACACCTAATTGGGTTCATATGCATTTCTATTGGATGTTAAGGTCAAACCAGTAAACGGAGTCTTGTCTAGTTAACTTCACAGCACAAATTAAATGCTCAAATATCACTTTTTGATCTGATATTGCGTAGGTTTTTCAAGTCATCCATTGCCATAATTTATCACCGTTATGATAACGTCTGTAAATGACACTGAATAGGTGAAGTTGCATTGGAAAAGCAAGTAGAAAAAAAAGATACATGGTTTTGTGCTAAAAAGTATTAAAATATAGTTAACATTAATCTGTTGATTCAGTTGTTATGTTGCAGACCGCTGTATTGACATATCGCATTGGCATTTTTTCGTACATTTTACAAAATTAAGTAATGTCAGCACTGTTATTGTGTTGACTATAAGTAAACGTTTTGAAGTAATGCATATTCGGCATATTCACAGTTTTGACTGTTGAATAAGTGTATTTTATTAACGGGATGTGCATGTTGTGATATAACAACAAAAGACTGTAAATATGTCTTGTTCCAACAACTAAATAGAGGTGTAAATATGTATTGGTTACATACAAAAAAGTTATATATATTATAGAATATTGCGTGCAGTAAATCGATGTATCGTCATAAGGTTTTATTTATTTACTATTGACCTTTATTTAACCATGAAAGTCCCACTGAGATTTAGCATCTCTTTTTCAGGAGAGCCCTTGTCCCAGAGGGGACTATAGTGTTTTTTTGTGATATTATTTTATCGACTCGTGATTGACCCTATGATTCCCATCCCATAATGGATAAAGCCACTGACTGGCTCGTGTTCAGTGTTGTAAACTAAAAGAAACCACATTATTACAATATCTCTCCATGCTAAGCAAATTAATTATGCAAATTATGGAACACGATGGCCTTCTTGACCATTTCCAGTTTGGGCCGAGCAATATAACAAGAAAAGTTATCATAATTCTTTTCCTCATATTGATTGAGCTTGATTTGCAATTTGTCTCATGAAAAAACAAATTAAAAAGGGTTTTCAATATCAATTACCTGAACATAAATGATACAGACATATAATCTTTGCAATTAAACATAACAAAATATTCTAAGTTTGATATAAAGTTTGAAAGCTGCTCCAAACCACATACTTTTACTGACTGACCTCTCGATTAAAAAGACCAAAGCTGATCAGTGACAATTAGAAATGACTTAATCTTGATCTTAATTTGAATGCTCTAATTTCAAGTACTAGATCTATAGAACTGTAAAACCTGGACTTAATCCCTCTTGCAAATCAGAATGTGGATAATTATTAGGCCTGTAACAATAACCAAATTGGAAGTGTGATATATTGCTACAGAAAATATCAGGATAAATGATAATATTTAAACTACTTTGTGCCACATATAACAGGGAAATCCCCCCAAAAACTTTAATATCGTTAAACTGCTGAATAGCACAATAAACACTCTTTGTGTTATTAGTTAGTGTTGATATACATGATGTATATGTATGTATATACATATACATGAGTCATAGAAGTTACATAAATCAAGAAATCCAAGAAAAAAGTGAAAGAAAACACAACACAATAAATACTGAGCCCCATATTCTACAATATATTGAACCATAGGTCGATATAGTAATTATTGTGACAGGCCTAGCCATAATAACAGTGTCTTATTCTTGAGTATTAATAAAATCTGTATGACAAGGTCTAATATTTCTCTAATTATGACTTAGTTTGGTGGGAGGGCACCTGTGTAAATATTCATCATAGTTTTACATCCGTGACGTTGTAGTTTGTGAAGAAATTTTGAAAAATATAAGTTTAAAAGGACAGGAAGTTGTCAAATAAGTTGTCTAGTAAAATCTTAAATATAATCATGTTTGTTTTAGTAAATGTGTTGTCTAACCTGTCATATAGACTTTAACAAAGCTAACTGCGTCTTTTGGGGAAGTTGTTATGCCATAGTTAAATTTGAATACTGTGATCATCTCTTTCCTGTTTTTCCACGTTGTCATTTTGTATTTGCATGTTGCGGCGCAGCGAGGACAGGACGACAGGCGACTGGAGCTTGTTCTCTTTATCTAAAGCTGTAGCGTTCGTGGACAGTGATCCCAGTTGAGCCTGTGTGCCATTGTCCGCTCCAGTTGACAATCCTCCAGTGAGCGGTGGTTCTCAAACTCTGGTACGCGGGCTGCACTGAGTCGCTACTGGATGCTTGCAATGTTCTGGTGCTGAATTTGACATTTGTAAAAAAGCACAGCAGCTTTAAGAGGTTCTGTGCATTTGCAATTTAGCATTTGAACCTGGTAATATTATTGTTCAGTTTTACATCAGTGAAGTGGCAGTGGAGAAAAGTTGACAAGTCGAATTTTGCTTGAGATCCTGTCAGTTTTAATTGGCAGTGATCAACTTGGATCTTTTAAATTGAGACGTTCACAACAAATACTCCGAAAAACCAAGGTTTGGAGCAGCATTCAGACTTAAGAGAAACTTGAATTTGGCTTTTTTGTGTTAAATAGCAATGAACAAAAATCTGTATTGTTTATATTCAGGAAATTAATATGAAAGCCATTTATATAACTTTTTTTATAGGACAAAAAATATATATGAATAATTTATACATTTGCTAATATTGGAATATTGCATTTGGTGCACGAGACGGAGAGAAATGTACAGACTTTTCACACATAAGAAGGGTGAAAATGAAATACATTTTTATCAAAATTAAACACATATGTTGAGAAAGATATAAAAACTGAACAAGAACAATGAAAAGGCAGGTAAACCCTTAGATTTCAGATTCAGCTGAGCAACCATTTCTTTTCTTGAGCCCCCTTAGTGCAAATGGCCACATCTACATTCTGGTTTGATTCAATTAATGTCTATGACCTTCCGACTTTGGTCCATAGTGCAGCTCCAGAACACCTTTCTCCAGATTTTGTGCATGTTTTTGGATGGTGGGGAAATTGGAATTGAGAGTAAACAGAGAACAGAGAAAACATGCAAACTGCACACTTGGGACTGTTTCTCAGCTGTGATTCATGACTGTGCCCCTTTTTTGTATCTGGTTTAGATCTTGAGTTTGTCTTTGTTTGGGCCAGATTTGAATATTGTGCTGAGGAAGCATTAAACATTTACAAGAATTTGTAAGTTTGAGAATCATTGCTCTAGTTTAGTTGCTCATGTGACTTTTGTTGACTTTTATGCAGAGAAAAAGGTTTCACATCTGAATTTATCTCTTGCTGTCAGTCGCTGTTGATGTGTGGCTTTGTATCTTTATTTTTGGTGTGTGGTTGAACAGAAATTGACTGTAGATCTGCCATGATGCGAACCAAAGTTAAACATCTACCTACGTGTTTATAAATGTGATAAAGTGTATTATTTAAACTGCTATTATTATTCAACTTAAAAAGGCAATACCTACATTTCAAACTCACTTTCAAAAGGGCTCAATGCTAGATACCAATATTGAAAACTCTTTCAGACAATGTAATGTAATTCTCAAAACAAATAGTGATTTCTTTAAATAAACATTTAGTCTAGGGCTGAACAATTAATCAAATCGAATTTGCATTTGGAACGGACGCAATTGGCAAATTGCAAAGGCTGCAATTTTGAAGTGCAATAATTTCCTCCAGAAAACAACAAAATATTAAGTTTTATTCTGCATAAAACTTGCTAACCCTGTAATTTTGTAGATTTGTTAAAACATGTTCTGCAACAAAAACAGAACTTAAACCATCAAAAACATGACCAAAAGTGACCAAAAGTGATATCTATCTAAAAGGGATAAAAACAACACTGAAAGTAACAAAAATGCTACTTAATCAACTAAAACATGACAAAAAAACATGTGATTCTTTTATTAATAGTTTGTCGGTTCATATTTCTGTCTTTTTGTCAATTCTCCTTTGAACTTTGAACAATATCCCATTTTAAAAACATACATCACAAATATATTTGGAAAGTTCATTTTGTCTTCTTTTAATTATTAACATGTGAGTTTCTTCTAATAAGACAGTTTTAAAAAGCTATAAACATCTCAGGTAAATGAGCTCATAGCTTCTTACAACCGTCTTATTAGAAGAAACGTAGAAGTTAATAAATCGCAAATATAATCACAATCGCAAAACTGATCAGAAAAATCACAGTTAGATATGTTTCGCAAACCATGCAGCTCTAATACAGGCTTAACCTACTTATAATAGATCAAAACCATTCAGGAAAGGTCCAATTTCAAACAAGTACCTAGTTTTGATACTTTTAATATTGATGAGTTAATTCTGGGTATTGCTTTTTCCCCCTCAAACTCTGCAATCTGAAACCTTTAGCAACACCATTACCCATTTTCACAGTGTAGCGTGTAACCTTTTAGCCGTAGCTCGTCCTCCTGTGCCGGGATAAGTCCGCGGCTCGCCCCTCTTTGTTCAGACCCCTTTGTGCTTCCTGTTTTTGGGGGAAAGCGTCGGGAATGCTGAGCTCCACACTTTTAGGAAACACGTATGCAGACACACGACGCTGTTTGTACACACGGAGCAGAGCGAGCACGCAGTCTGCCTCCGACCGACCTGGGAGCTGCGGTTTACACATGAGCTTTATTGATTTTATAGGAAGGTTTTATTGCTAGTTTTTGGCAGGCGCCCACTGTAATAGTTGCTTGTAAAAGATGTGTGTGGCTTGTTTATGTCCTTTGCCTACCCTAATTTTAAAAAATATCATTGACTTTAAGTGCCTATGATAGGTTGGATTACTCATTTAACTAAAATGCAGTTAAAATAAATATATTTTACCCCAGTTTAGCCATTTTTTTTTTTTAGGTTTTTAAGTTTACTTCCTGGTTGTAAATGATGACCTCTCACTTGGAAATTACCAAGAAACCATCCTGTAAAGTGCACCAAAACTCCTCTAATGTCAGATTTTTTTATTTGACAAAGCAAAACACTTGTGAACACCTTTATTTTATGTTTTTTTATGTTTAAAGGGTCAAAAAAGTAGTTTATTTTGTGTAAATTATGCATAACCTTTGGATCCCTAATGTGATGTCATCGATTTGTTTTGTTTTTCCACAAACAGCTATTTGATTCATTTATATTTACAAGAGGTATTAATACACTGAATAAAGTCCAAATTAGAACATCATAAAAACCTGTCGTACGCAAGACAGTAGTGTTATGCTGTATATTTCTGTTTGTATGTTTCGAGTTAATTGAAAGTATTATCTTAAAGGTGCACTATGTAACTTTTCTGGTCTGCCACATCCTTGTTTCCATTGAGATGTTATTGCTTCATCTAGAATGTTCCACAGCATGGCATGACATTTGTTTATTTACAGGTGTTTTATTGATCAAAAATACCTTGAAAGATATGCACTCTACTGTGAACCTGCTTCATGGAGATAGACATGTTTAATGCCGTACTGTGTAACATTCAAATCAAATCAATAATGTCTCCATCGAGACAAGAAACAGTCTGACCCTCCACCAGCTTAAAGTGGCAAAAGCAATACTTAAACTGACAAAAATGCTACCTAAAGTGACAAAAATGTCAAATTGTGACAAAAATGTTCTGTGATTCTTTTTTTAGTTTGTCAGTTCATATTTCAGTCTTTTTGTCAATTCTCCTTTAAAAAACAAATACATAAATAAATAAAATAAATTACAAATCTAATCACAATACTGGTCAGACAAATAGCAATTAGATATTTTTCCCAAATCGTGCAGCTCTAAAAAGTAGTATTAAATCATATAACTAGAAATTATAACATGCAGAATCAAATCAAATAGCATATATTTGTTAAACATTTGTTACTAGTACATTGTTAAAGAAGGACAAAACTGGACACAATCCAACACTAAACCAGCTTTAAATCAATGCTACATTTTTCGAATGGATGTATCTTTGGGGCCAGAAAACTTTTGAAATACAAAAACAAATGTAATGCAAAAGGCTTTAACAACATCTGTAGAACTGAACCAGGTCTAAACCTGGATTAATCCAGGACTAAACCAGAACTAAACCAGGATGAAACCGAACTAAACCAGGTCTAAATCAGTGCTGAAAACCAGGTCTTAACAGGACTAAACCAGGTCTATACCAGGACAAAAACAGGTCTAAACCAGGACTAAATCAGGTCTAAAATACAGGTCTACACCTGGTCCAATCCAGGAATTAACCAAGACTAAACCAGGACTAAGCCAAGTCTAAATCACTAACAGGGGATAAAATATTTTCTATATTTTTGGAAAATGGGTTGAGGGCCAGCTCATATCCCTCGGAGGACCTGATTAGCCCCCGGGCCTTAAGTTGAACAGCCCTGGTATAATATATAGGAAATCCTGACATGTTGCTTAGATGTTTTGAATGGGCTGTAGGTAGGAGCTGGTGCCATGGAGCCGCTGGGCTTGTGTGGTGTTTAGTTTCAGTGCAAGAGGAGAGTCCGTCATGGCACTGCAAATGGCACAGGTTACATTATACCACAAGCAGAAGAAGAAATTATACATGACTCTGTTTGGGGAGACCTACTGATCCCAAAAGTTTGTGCTTTGAATGTTCAATCTTTGCTACGTTTGTTGTGTCCCTCAGTCCAGACACTTTATCTTGGATAGATTTGTTTTCAGGTTGCAAGACAAAGTTTATTGATCTGCAAGGAAAAATACTTTGATTCAGTAGCTCATACTGTACAATATAATAACAAAGAGACAAATGTTGAAAATAATTAGTGACAAAAATAGCAAAAGGCTTGTGTCAAATATGGCATTGTAAATATTAAATAGGTTAAGAGATAGAACTTGGCTCTAATTGAGATCTTTCTGACCAGTATTGCGATTGTGATTAGTTTTGTGACTTATGTTTTATCAATGGGATTCTGTTCAAAGTTCACATTTTTAAACACAACCAGGAGAATTGACAAAAAGACTGAAATGTGAACTGACAAACTAATAAAAGAATCACTTGTTTCAGGATGTTTTAGTCACGTTTTGTTGCTTTGCATAGCCTTTGCATGCCTTTTTTTTCACTTTCTGTTGATTTGAATCGTGTTTTTGTTGCTTTTAGTTATATTTTTGTCACTTCTTTCAGAGCATGTTTTAACAAATCTAAACTACAGGATGAGCAATTTGTATGCAGAATAAAACAGGAAATTTTGTTGTTTGTCGAGGAAATTATTGCACTTCAACAATTGCAGCATTTGTGATTTACCAATTGTGGCCATTCAAAGCGCGATGCCAATTAATTGTGAAGCCCTTTTAAGAGATGGAAGGAAATACAGTGCACAGATGAAAATGTCAAAACCAACATAACGTAGTCATCTATTACATAAGGGTGAGTTGTTGTACAGTTGTATAATACAACTATTAAGAAACAATATTATCTGCATAGCTTACAATACTTTTCTTTTTCACCTTATTCCGGAAGTCGTTGTGGGCGCCGCCATCTTGTTTCCGTTGTATTACTTTACATGGGGCAGACGAGCACAACAGAAAATTCTACACGGACTAAAAAGCTGCTTTCAAGTTGCCCATGAAATTGGTACGTTGCTGACATTAAACATTTTACACAAATCAGTCTACTTTACGTAACATTTTAGCAGCGGGACTTTTCCCTCGTTCGCCATTAGCTTTAACGGCGTTCTCGTCAAACGGAAGTGCGTTTACAACAGAAGTGCGTATCTGTGGCAAAAAGAGGCAAAGGTGAGCAGGGCGGAATAAACTGAATATATTCCTCCAAAAATGTTATCTTGCCTCCCAGTTTGACAAAAAAATTAAGCTGAAGGAAGCTGTCTGGAACCTAAAACAGAACCAAATCAGGACTACATCAGAACTAAAACAACCAAATCAGGTCTACATCAGAACTAAAACAGAGCCAAATCAAGAATTAAACTGGGCTTAAACCAGGATCAAACAAGTACTAGTGTGAATGCATTACACGGCTAGTGCATTTTGATGTATTTACTATTATTCTTTCTATCTCTTTTAGGACAATCTTCAACTCCACAGATGAGCTGAAGTTTCCTGCTCATATGGGATCCAAAGTGGGATACCCCCCTTCTAATTCTGGACACTCATCATTATCCGCACTCTAAATGCTGTGGAACTATTTTAGAAGTTGGATAAGCCCACCTAATTCTCACTGAGGGACATGGAGGACCTGGTTTTGGAGCCACGAGCAGAGCGCATCGCCCGGTACAAGGCTGAGCGCAGGCGAGAGCTGGCCGAGCGCTACGGGACGGTGGAGGAGCTGCCCCTGAAGTGGACCAAGAGAGAGGGCAGAGAGGGGCACGAGGGTCGCAGCAGGAGGATGGTGAATTCAGAGAGTGCCCCGGCGCTCACCGAGAGACCTCACCACAGGACGGGGGCGGCGTCAAACGGGCTCGAGGCAGATGAGGTCAGCTACAGAAGGTCAGTGTTACGTGGGGTGATATCTTTTGACAAAATTGAAAGTAAAGTAATTATAAACACTTTGTAATAGTAACAAAACATATTCAGATTTAAGGATAAGTTTAGGCAGGGTTTTTGTAATATTCTTAATGTCCAATTAACTACGCTCTACTTTAATCAGCATTGAGATATTATTGCTTTGCCTGGAATGTTCCACAGTATGGCATTTAACATATCTAACTAGCGTTTATGTAGTGTCATATTAACTTTAAAGGAACATACCGCTGACTGAAGCAGACAGTATGGACCCTTGATGTGACTGTACGTGTGTGGTCTGTAACAGAGAAAACAATGAGCCTGAATTAGTTACAGTGTAAACTAAAAGGAAATAAATCATATAGATTCATAGAACCCGGGTTACAGTAGTAACTTACGACAGCACGGAGCTATTTTCAGCACAAACTAATCGACATAGCAACGGTGAAAATTAAACAATAAATTCAGAGAGTTTAGCAGAATAAAATGTTGAAACAATTAACTACAACAAAAAAGATAAACATTTATAAATAAGTTGGCAACATTTAACAGAACAAAATACTTTTATAACAAATACGGACAACACATACGGAAACATGGAACTAAACTTTGGTTCCCCCCTCAGTCTTTCTGACAATTTATTTAATCACAGGTATTTTAATTGCTCAAAAATACCTTGATGCATGAATTCTTTATGTGAGTGGGCTCGTCTTTCCATAGATCTGACTAATAACTTGACTCCGTGGCGATAGATAAGTTTAAGTTTAATACCAAACTGTGGAACGTTGCAGGCTAAGCAATAAATAAGTAAAACTGTATCAACATAGAGTTTATGCTCAACACCATACCAGTGGACAAGTGCACAAAGATTAATATTATAGTAACCTTATATATTATTTTCAACTAAATTACCAAATTTAGATAGTTTCACTTGCATTATAGAATTTCTGACTGATTACAGAACATTTTCTCACCCGTGGCATAAAAAGGTTTCTGTTTATTCACTTATTCACAAGGCAAGTTTATTTGCAGTGCACAATTTGTACACAAGGTCATTCAAAGTGCTTTACAATCCAAGAAATACAAGATGCATTAAAATCACAACAAATAAATGCAAATAAAATTCTTGTGAAGGACCTACAATAACTTTATTTGTTGTAGATTCACTTTATTTGGTTGATCGGTCGTCAAAACAGTCCCTTGCTCGTCTGTGCATTTTTCCATATGTGTTTTAAACAGGTGTCTGTGCTGTGGCCTTTAGGAGATCCAGTGCTGATCTCTTATCGTGTTATGTTCTTTGTTTCTGTTCTACATCAGCGAGCGTCTGCAGGAGGTTGTAAATCCAGGCTGAACTGTCCTCATTGGCACAGACTTGTTACTTTCCCCACTGCACCGGCGTTAGCAGCTTCAAAATATCACATTTCCACTTATGGGAATGTGATATTATGTAAGGAGGAGCTGCTTTTAACGTTGTTGATTTGTTTTTTGCCTTGGGTTATGGATACAGTTGCTCTTAACTTTAAACCTGCGCAGACAGTTTATCAAGTAATAATAATAATCACCAATTAATCTTTTTTGTTAAAGTTAATTTCTGGTCTGACTCATTTGAACACTTGCATACAACAACAAATACACAAATGTACAATATTACTTATAAAAACAACTGGAGGTTCACTGCATAATTTTTCTGAAGGCCACCTGCTGGGGATGTCATTGTTTAGCCTAGAATGTTCCACAGTATGGCTTCAAGCAGGTGGCTGCACCATGCAGATCAAATGACATGCCCGATTTGAAAAGAGGCTTCTTTATTCACAGTTAGAATGCATGTTTGCTCAATAAAAACTCCAAAACATTAATAGAAAAACGCAAGACAGATACATTTATTGCTACGCAGCAGAGTTTCTGCAAGAAAAGCAATAATATCTCCATCGTGGTGTACTCTCCATCAGACGTTACACACTTTTGTTTGTTTGCTCGGATACACATTAGTCACCACCTCAGCATTGGCGATTTTTTATGGGGTCAACTACCCAAACACACATTACATGCTGGTAAAAAACAAGAAAAAAATTAAATACAGTTAAAAAGTACTCAATTTAAATGCATAAAAGCTTAAAGTGCATATGACAGGTTCTGGATTCTGTTCAAAGTTCGCATTTTTAAACGACACCAGGAGAATTGACAGAAAGACTGAACTATGAACTGACAAACGAATAATATAATCACTTGTTGCGGATGTTTTTGTCACGTTTTTGTCACATTTCTGTCGATTTGAATCGCGTTTTTGTTGGGTTCTCATGCTTTTACAACTTAATTTGGAGTTTGGTGTTAAATATTTATAATAGTTTCATATCAGTCAAGTGGTAGTTTGTGAAGAAAAAGATGAAAGTTGAAAATTACAGGATATTTATGTTATCATTAAGCAAGATAGAATTTACACACGACTGAGACATTTTTCTGACAGTTTAAAAAATAATTTCACAAAATAAAGGTTTATCAGTTGTATTATTTGTCAAATCATAACTATTTGATTTGGTTTTTGGCCGTTGTTTACACTATGGTTGCTAGGTAACAGTTGTAGATTTACCTATGTCACATCTGCTCATGTTCAACCAGGAAGAAACGCTATAAACTTCAACAAAATTGTCAAAAGGGGAAAAATACGCAAAATGTGTTGTTAAAATCACATATAATCATCTTTACTACGTTTTTAGTGAAGCGTGTAGTTTACCCTGTCATTTGCACTTTAAAACACATGCTAACCTTTCATAAGATGACAAATTTAAACAAGCGAAACTGTATTCAGCGTTGCATTTCTGTGTGATTCCTTGTTCCTCTGCTCGTTCTCTCGCTGCCTCGCCCCCCTCCAGGCCCGGGTCCCAGGATGGCGCTGAGGGGGAGGGTCTCGCTAACGGCCCACAGCTCCGTACTCGAGTGTCAGTGGGCCAGCTGAGAAGTGCCCTCCTGCAGCAGAGCGGGACAGGAGCCCAGCCTGAACAAATGTACGCCCCGCTGTTTACACTGCCCTGCATTCAGATTGGCACCTTTGATTTCAACTGTGGATGTCACTGTATAATGTATAATTGTAGTTTTTATTCACGATTAATAGCACCATGACCAAACAACAGTGAAATCCTTAGTTTTCTTAAGTCTAGTTGTTTACATGCACAGCAAAAATCTGATCATCTAATTACTGGAGTTATCAAATTACTGACATGTCATTGAAATGTAAACTCTAATTTCTTTTTTTTTTTTTTCTTTCTCGGGGAAATAACTCTCAATAAACAAAACAAAGACTTGAACACAACCAGAGAGACAAAAACAAAGTAAAACAAATGCAACAAAAGGGATCCTAAGAAAATTAAGGCACATGTTGTTCATATAAAGAGTCACATTTGGTCTAGAGTCTTTCAAATTTGTTCATGTTTATTTTTCTGATCTGATTGTTCACATCTTTGCAGGATTTGACCAGGAAAACAAGTAGCTGTAGCAACAAAGAGGAAACTATTTTGACAAATACAAAAATGAGTGAGAAAATGTGAAAGAGTGAAAGATTTATTTTTCAATTCATTGTACTTTGTCTGGACATGTGTCACCGGGTTTTTTTAAGGATCCGGTTTCTTTTGTGTGTGTAAACACACACCAAAAACCTCTTATAATTATTGGGTTATTAGATTATTCTTACTTTTTCTGGCCATGTAAAAGTATCCAGTGTCTATTTGTTCACCTTTCTTTTGTGACCAGCTTTATGAAATCAAACTTTTTGAATGATAAATTAAAGTTATTGTGAAATCTCCAGAAGTTTATATGTTATGATTGTATCGATTTAATTAAAATTACGTATTTTTGCTTCTAAAATCCTAATTTATTATTATTATTAGTTCTTTATGATGATGTTTTGACCGAATAATATTGATGAAGGTAACTTTCTTGCCTCAAAACCCACCAACTTTTTCAACTTTCCAGCAGTGATATTTGATCCTGTCTCGTGACTCTTGCGCTTTGGAATATCTTCTTTTCAAGGCTGATTTTAGGGCGTTTTCCTGACATTTTAAATCTATGTCCCGATACTGAAAAGTCATTAGAATATGTCTGTACGTGGTTACAGTTTTTGTTTTGCTGGTCGGCTTAGTGGGACAGCAGTGTATAATGGGAAAGAGTGAGGAGTGGCATACAGCAGATTGTTTGATAAATTGATATTCTTAATGAGAGCTGTGCATGTGTGCTGAGTAGGGCAGCAACGATTATTCACTAATGTGACAACAAAATAGTCATTGTCATATTTTGATAATCATAGTCATTAGGGCTGCACAATGTGGGAAATTAGTGCGATATGCAATATGGGGGTTAAGCATTATGATAATGATATTAACGCCATATTTTTCCTCATTTGCATATATTTTTTCCAGGTATGAAGGATAACAATTAAGTACTCAACTCAACTCTTTCTTTAAAATATAGTAACTTGGTACAAATATACACACATTGGAGACCTTTGGAGTTGCTTTGTCCATTACTCTGCAAACCACAGAAATACATTACTCAGGCATTTTAAACATTTCAGACATTTTATTCATCTTCATTTCGGCAAGACAAGTTTATTTGTACAGCACAATTCGTACACAAAACAATTCAAAGTGCGTTACATCAATAGTTCCCAAAGTGGGGGTTGGGACCCCCCGTGGGGGTCGCGAGATGATTTCAAGATCTAATTTGAATAAATATGACACTGTATTTGCTCTATTTTTCCAAATTAAAATTGTATTTCTTAGGGAAATGGGGTCTAATAAGCAATAAAAGCACTTATCAAATAACAAATATTAAACCTGATTTAACATGCCCCGTCCCTAGTCAGCTGCTGGGCTATTTTCGGGGTCCCGGCCAAAAAAGTTTGGGACCCCTGCTTTACATAACAGGAAAAAATTTATTAAAATCACAAAACATATAAAAACATACAGAATAATTTTTAAAATGCTTTAAAAGAAGAGTGCAGATAGATGTATGTGTGTGAAATAGTGGAAAAAGTTAGTAAGGATTTTGAAGAAAGAGGTTTAACTAAAAACACTTAAACATTCATTTCTGTACTTAGCAAAACGGCGCTTTTGGGGGTGAACATTTGAGTCTGATTGGTGAAAACAGTAAAGCATTGTAAAAAAGTAAAGTAAAAACATGCTTGGGCACACAAGAAATACAAGATTAATGCATTTAACCATTAGAAGTTAACAACAAGAGCGATAATGATATTTTTCAATATATTGTGCAGCCCTAATAGTCATACAAACTCTAAAACGCATTCCAAAAGACCTTTTAATAACAAAGACTGAGGCATGTTTAAGTCAAAATGTCAAAACAAATACATTATTTAATATTTTCCTCAATAATACAGTCTATTCGTAAATATCTGATATGTAGAATACTTCAGCCACCATATTTCAACATTTATTTGGTTGATAATGTATTATAAAAGTCTCAGTGTACAATAGAAATAAACTATTTGACTAGTTGAAAAATACTATTACCTTGGCCATAGTGTTGTAGTTACATTATCTTCATTTTTCTCATGTTCCTCAAGCGTGCCAATCTGCTTTGTAGTGCACTGTATCAGAAAACTACGCCCCGTCACGTCACTCACTGTATTTCCCTGTCGTTCCTCTCCCGTAGCAGTTGTCCCGACGCCGCCTCTGCCTCTCTGGACCTGGCCGTGACGCCGGGCTCAGACGGGCCACGCAGGCGCACCCGGCGGTACCTCCCCGCTGGGTCCGCCGCTGCCTCCCGAAAAACCAACGACCGATTCAGGACGCAGCCAATCACAGCCAACGAGAGGGAGCAGAGCAGTGGGTACGGGCCGTGTGCTGTGGATGCAGAGATCATGCCGTTTGCAGTGACTAACAACAATAATCTTTGTCAGGATAAGGGTTAATCACAAAACCCACATCCAGAAGGCGTTTTATGTGTTTATTTTGTGTTTTGTATTGGATAATAATGCATAACTAACAATAGAGCTGCAAAGTAAAATGTTGTAGTAGTACAGGGCGATATTGACAAAAATGGAGTATTGGAGTATCTGAATATACATAATATATTCAGATAATATTATGTAATATGTCAAAACATGTCTTCAAAGGTATCATTTAAGGTTTAATCATCAGACAAATATGAAATGATAAAAATTAATCACAAAAGTGCAGAAATATCACCTTATATGAACTTTTCTCATTTTTATTTTTAATCAGTTCTTTCTATAGCATTTTTTTTACGATAAAAGATGTCCTCCGTATTCAAATTATTGCATATATGCAAAACAACATTCACGATATCTAAATTTCAATGGTATGGACTCGGGCAGAGTGTGAATTAAACCTTGAACGTACATCCCCACAATGCAATTAATCAAAATTTTAGTCTTTGCAAGTTTGGATTACATTAAAGCTGCAGACTTTTTTGTAAAGTAGTGTATATTTTGTTTTCCCAAAAGAATTCCCAAAGAATTTATCGCAAAAGCAACACCTGTGACAAAAATTAGGCCTTTGTGTGCTGTCTGCATCTAATAATGAAGTAAACCTGGAAATTAGAGCTGAAAGCAGCGCTCTGATTGGCTGAGAGCAAGGGATGAGTTAGACACATTTAAACACCTACTTCTGGTTATGCTTTGTGGAAATTAGCGACGACAGCTTTAAATTCCTGTATTTCTGTCATATTTTGCAGCCCTAGTTTTAACAGTTGTGTTTTGATGCTCAAACAAAGGCGTGGCAGCGTTTGCACGACAAGTGGCACAGATGGAGGACAACATCGTCCTGCTGCTTTCATTTCTATTATTTATCTGGTGATCCAATGCTGTGCTTTTGTGTTTTAACAGAGCCGTGGATGAAGTGGAAGAGGAGGACTCGAAAGGTGAATTGTCTTAGGTCTTTTGCCCCTTGTTAAAGTTATTTATGTTTCGACGTTTTATTGTCTTCTTGTAAATAAATTAGCACTAGAAAATTGTTCAAGCTATTTAAGTACGACAATTCAACATCTGCTCATCAAATCAAGCTCATTTGAGTGATATTTTGTCGTTTGCAGAATTTTTCCGTGTATCATTAGTGCAAACTGTAAATCTAAGGTTAGAGTAACAAAAGAGGTATTCATATTTTCGGTGCAATGATTGATTTTTAACATTTATACATTAAACAGAAAAGATACAAATATATTAAGAACCTCAAAGCTTAGTAATGTCACTTTATCACTTATTCTTTGTGTTTGTTTGTTTTTATGTTTTAAGGTGAGACACAACAGGAATTTTTTATCATCCTTTTTAAATTGTTTTTGGTCCAGTCTGCTCCTAAAGCTGTTTTTTGTATTTCATTTAATCCACTTTCCATTGTAACTTCAAAGCCAATTTTCTTAAAATGCATTTTTCTCCCGTAGACATAAAGATCAGCCGTTAAAGTAGCTTCTACACACACCGGACTTTACAAACATGTACTTAACAACATTGTGACAGAACGAACAGAAGGTTTTGTTGATATCTAATTCTAAGCCTGATTTAATAAAGTAAAGCAAACAAAAATTTGAATCAGATTTAGTTTACTCAAAAACGAAATAAGAAATCCAAAATCCCCTCTGTACATTTTTTGTACAAAATCAACCAAGAAATTAAACCTGGTTCTGTCCATTTTTCAGATTTAAATGACCCAAATTTGTGCCATTTTTAACACATAAAATACCTTATTTCCAGATGAAAACCTTACATGATAAAAAAAAAAAATATATATACATTTTTGTCCTACATTTATGTGAGGGAGAAGGAGAAGTTTCAAATTGATATTTTAAATGTTTGATTTTTTTTCCTGTTCACCAGCAGTGTCTCTAATAATGCTAATGTGGCGTGTAATCGTTTGACGTTGTCCTACAGGTGATGTCAAAACAGACGACAGAGCCAAGATGAGTGTGGCGGCCAAGATGTCTTTGTTCAAAGTGAGTCCCTGAAACTGACACTGGATCTTTATTGGTTTTCGTGACCTGCTTATTTTCACTGCTGTGTGCCGCCTCTCCGAATGCTTGTGCCTAAAAATGATTCCTCTGTGTCAAGTGTGTGCCCCTTTCCCCTCTGCCTCCCCTCTGCCTCCCCTCTGCCTCTCCTCTGCCTCTCCTCTGCCTCCCCTCTGCCTCTCCTCTGCCTCCCCCCTCTGCCTCCCTTCTACCTCTCCTCGGCCTCCCTTCTGCCTCCCTTCTGCCTCCCTTCTGCCTCCCCTCTGCCTCCCCTCTGCCTCCCTTCTGTCTCTCCTTTGTCTAACATTTCCTCCTTCAAACTCTTCTGTTCAATAATTAAAGCTCTCCACATCCTAAACATGACCTGCAATTCAAAATGAAGTGAAACTCACATGTTAAAGATCACATGATTTTACTATTATCCCTTTATTGTTGCCAAATATGTAATGATATCCTTCATACATTTTACATTAGCACCACTGATTGCTGTATTTAGGTGATTTTAGGTAAATATGATTACATAAAGCTGCCATTTGAAAATTCTACTACTTTACATTTTAATTTCTTGTTACATTTACTTTCGACATCGCTGCTGCATGGATTTCTCAATTATACAATTAAAGATGCACTATTTATTTTTTCTTGGCAAGCGTTTGCCACCTGTTTGTCTCCTTGGAGATGGGAAGTGCTTTGGGTGCAACAGTTTTCCCGTGGAATTGGGGAGCTTTTTAAGAACTGTCGCGGGTCAAAAATATTGTCCGTGGGTTTGATCAGAACAATTTGCCATGTAAAATGTATTAATTTGCAGGTAAACCAAATGAAAGTCCTGAATTTCAGTGACAAATCCTTATATCTAAAGCCATCCATGCTCTGTGGAGCTTCTGTTTGAGCGTGAGAGACAGAAGGGGCGCCTCTGTCACTGCAGGAGCGCTATGTTCAGAAATACAGTGGAAAATGCAAGCACCAATTTTAGAGACCCCTTTGTGCAGGTTTAGCAGCAGAGCACTAAAATAATCACGTAGTCTTTACTGTACACTTTTTTTTTCTTTTTTTTTACGTGTTAATAAAAGTTAGTATTAGCTGTGAGAAATGGTTAGCTTAGCTGCTGTGCTCAGAGCTCATTGTTTTGACAAAATTTTCCACAGTATCATTTAACATATCTTATCTCCATAAAGAAAAGCAGATGTAGAAATCAGTCACAGTAAGATAGGTGTAACTTTTGAGCAGTAAAGACCTGTGAATAAATAAACGTGAGATAAACATCCACCGAAACATGTTTTATAATGCACCTTTAACTATGAAATAGTTAAATCCAAAAGTGTGTTCCCATAGTATTTAATCAGTTGTTCTGGATATCTATAACATACTTTTTAGATACTACTAGCTCTGCAAACCAAAGGAGTTGCTGAAAGAAATATCCAGATCATTTTGGAAATGAATGGACAAACAGGTGCTCGGTGGATCTGCAGCTTATTTTGATACGCTCCAAATGTATTAAAAGGACAGCTAAATTTACAGTACATTTCATAGCCTTAGAGTGTATTATTAAAAACAACAGGCAGCTTTTATGGTCTGTGGAAAATTACGGCTACTGGATAATATTCACTTCTGTTTTAGCTTCTGTCCGTTTTTATTGAAGATTTAATTGGCAGAAAAAATAAGATCACATGGTAATCCTGAAATGCATCACAACATCCAAACAAAAACTATAATTAAAATACAAAGAGACGCTAATAATAAAACAATCGTAGAGTTCGAGGTCATAACCATTATTTTACAAACAATTTACATGTGTATTTGTAAATCTACTTAAAAATATGTGAGAATCCAAAGGCCCGTCACAATAATTACTAAATCGACTTCAATATATGATAAATGGGACAATATATTTCGGGCCTCAATGTTAATTATGTGTACATTTTCCTTGTAATAGTGGAGAAATCATTGGTATTTTTTAGGGCTGTAATCATTTAGTCGTTTAGTCGACTGATCGGTCGATGGTCACTTAGTCGACCAAGATTTTTATTAGTCTACTAATCTACTAATCATTTTATTAAGATTGAAATTATATGTGTCAAAAACTCTGTTTCCTAGTACTTTACTGTATAAATAGCTGGAGAAACTTTATAGTTTTCAAACATTTTTAGTTGACTACAGCACTAGTATTTTTCTGTAATACAATAATATTTTGACTGTAGAGGGTCGTATAAGTAACGTTTATGAGTGTTTAATTCTGCTATTTATTTATTACAATTCATGTTTTTGACAGTGTTGCATGTTTAACAAAAGGTTTACTTGGATAATCCTGCTTTAAGGTCTATTATATATATTTATCTGTAGCGAGACATCGTACATCAAAATTTATAATCGTGACAGGCCTAAGAATCCTTTCCGAGTGTTGCATACATTTGTTCTTTTTTCCACATCGCTGGCTTGTGTCTTAAACTGGCAGGTGAAAATTTGTCGGACACTGTATTGCCATTAACAAGCATAGCAGCTGTGTTATAATTAGCCCGTAGTCTGCAGGGACAGGCAGTAACTGAAGCCGGGCCGGATCCGGTTACACCACGGCCCATTGGGCTGCTGTGCTATCCATGTCCCCGCAGCGCTATCCACCCTCCAGCTGACTCACCTCCACAGGCCCGCCTCACCTTTACAAACTGCAGACGTCGTTAGGAGAGTTTCACTGACATTTTGTGGTTGGTTTACTTCATTACACATTAACCTGTCACCATGAGGTCGTCCCACTGGTTCTCAATCTATTCCTTTTGTCAACCATCTGCTAAAAGAAAAGGTAACACTTTATAATGACTAGAGCGTTGATAAAGCATGAACAAAGACTAACTTCATAATGAACAAATAGTTTATTAAGAATGACAATAAAGCGTAGTATTTACTACCCTGAATCCAAACCAGTTAATAAAGTAGTTACTAAGCCTGAATAATTATTAATTCATTATAAATTAGGTCTTTGTTCATGCTTTATTAAGGCTCATTATGGTGTAGTTGTTATAAAGTGATACCAAAAGAATCAAGCTGCTGGACATGTTAAGTATAAAAAGAAAAATAATAAAAAGTAACCCTTTATTTTTAGTCAACCATTATGACATGAGTCAGGATCAACTTTTACTCAAAAACAACAAACAGCAAGATACCAAAAATAAAAGAAACAGGATTATGTTATATGGATTCCGTCTGTGCTTTTATTTTATTACAAGTCCCAGACTCAATTTCAGTCAAATAATCTTATGTTTTGAAAGAGGAATTGTCAAAATCCAAGAAATGCTCAATCTAATGTCAATCAGACCATCGTCCAGACACCAGCTTTACTCCTCCTTATATTTAACAACGATAATCTATAAGTAGAATTGAAAATCTGATATTCCTCTGAGCAGAGTTTGTTCACACTTATAATGAGAGTAAATCAGACATGAAAGGTCAAAACTACAGAGTCTCAGCTTCACAAAGAGTCCAGACAATTGTTTGTGCTCCAAAGGGTTCAAGAACAGCTTCAGTTTGAAATTGGGCTCATTTTAGTCAGACGTTTCAGGAAAAATAGGCCCTCATGGTAAGGGGTTGAACAGTCTGTTGTTTGTCTCTGTAGGAGCTGGAGAAGTCTGGCCCTGCGACCTCCTTCCTGAAGCCTCGCTCTGGGAGTGTGAGTCATGAACGAAGAGCCCGGAGGAGCAACGACCACAGGTTTATGACGCAGCCCATCACCTGCGAGGAGATGGGGGCCATAAGGTGGGCAAGTGAACAAACTCACGACATTTATTTAAATTCAAAGCCAAAGACATAAAAAGACACTGACACTGACAGACTGATTCGAAAACGCAGGATATAAAACATATAAATCAAATGCAATAACAAAACATGAATTGTAAACAAGACAAAAAAGAGAGCAAAAGTAATAATAATAGATAAATAATAAGCCAGATTTACGTAATGAACATAAATTTAGAAAAGAAGACAGCAATCAGACATGAGAAAAAAATACGAAGAGCAAAATAAGAAATACAAAACATAAAAGAAAACAAAATAATATGAAGGTAAAGTGCTGTGTTCCTTGATTGTGACAGCCACAGACCCAAATTATTTCTGCTATTATCTTCTCGTTAATACTTTTTTTTCTTCTTTCTTTGTCCCTATTTTTTTAGAAGTGATGTGGCTAAACCAAAAGGCAATTGACATTTCATAAAAGGTTACAAGTTATTACATCTCTATTTGAATGTTTGCAATTACCAAACTGTAAAGACAGCCATTATTGAAGTGACATAAGATGCTAACCCTGTAGTTTATACCTCTACATAATTTGTTGATTAATTTAGCAATATTTTCAGTACTCAAATGTATATACTCCTGAACGTGTCTGAAATGTGAACGTTGAACAGAACTCTACAATGAAAACTTGAATCACAAATCTAATCGCAATTGCAAGTGCTTGTCTGAAATATCGCAATGACATATTTTGTCAAAATCGTTCAGCTCTAGATCAAAGAGCAACTGCATTTATAAATATGATGCTACTGTTTTAAACCATCAACTGCCCAGATAACAGCAGCACTTATCAATGAAACACAAACAAACTGTGGTGTTCTGTGGCTGCACATCACAGGCTCTGTTTGTGCACATTCAAATTTAGATAGGAAACTTCTGACACTTCTACAGTATACAGTAACAAGTATGGTAAATCTCATTGTAGACAGGTATAAATTACAATCTACTAATTCGATGTCATGTTTTTAGTTCTCCCAAACCGGCCCCATCAGCAGCAGCAGAGCCGGAGCCCATAGATCCAGAGCCCGTGGAGGATGAGAGCTGCAAAATGAGCATGAGCGAGAAACTGGCCCTCTTCAACAAACTGTCCCTGCCGGAGAGGATGGCGGGCGGCCCAGTCGAATCTGCCCCGGACAGACGCAGACAGAAGGGGGCTCGGTATCGCACGCAGCCCATCACTGTGGAGGAGGTCAGCCTGGTGAGAGACGCGCAAATACAACATCGACAAGACTCTACCACATGTCAAAGTCACAGCAATGTTTTAATGGGGACATAGTGTGAAACTTTAATGAGCTGTCAACTTATTACAGTGGTGTTTCCTTGTCATTTGTTTCCGCCAATTTAGATTTTGATTGATTTTTTGTGTGTGTGTTAGCCTGTATTGTCCTGCAGCTGAGGCTCAAGAGCTTAGAAACATCTTGTTTTCACCTGCCACCTGTCCCCACCCACATCTCTGTACTCACTTGTGGTCATGAGAATCTGAATGACATGTAGGATGTCACGTTGCCACAAAAATGACACTATGAAGAGGCGGGGCTTAGTTCCACATCTTTTGGACTGTCCAGTTTTTCCTCCTATGGACCCAGCCTGTGGAAATCTCTTCCCGCTGAACAAACGTCTTAAACTGTGGCTGAAATCAGGGCAGAGTCATCCACATGATAATTCTGAGTGCAATTCTAGTTCATTTGCTAATTTGTTATGTTTCAAATTACTCTAAAAAGCCTCCTATGGACAAGTGTTGAAAATTAGCATTTTTTCTCTAACACTTGAAACAATGCATTCTGGTTCCTCCAATGTAATTGCTATGTCCATATCAAAGTCAATCGACTGTTTTATTATGAAGCTGTTTTACGTCAATATTTTGATTTACAATGACCAACATGTAAAATTATGATCTACTTATGTTCAAAACTAAATAACTGAATAAAGTATAATAGGTCTCCTTTAATTATAGCATTCAATTCAATTTCATTGCAAATATTTGTATACTGTTAATTTATTATCTTACTAACAGAGTGCACCTCTACCTAACAGAAACACAAGCTAAAAGGTTTAAACTTTTTGTGTTTTTAGCTCCAGAAGGGCCCAGTTCAGCTCCCTGCTTTCTCGCTGGCACCTCATTTATCCGACAGACAGCAGGCCATGTCTATCAACCTCAAACCCAGTGAGGTCCGCCATTCACAGCCAAAACTGGATCCAAGTGCCGAGTGCTTTTCCACCCCACTGCCCCATCTGCCCCGCACCGACTCTGAACCGGCTTTGAGGAGCATCCTGAAGAAAAGCCGCTCTGGAGGGTCGGAGTGGTCCAGGACGAGCGGCTGCGGCCCAAACGACACGCCTGTTATACCTGAGCAAAATGGCGGTGAAACGGATACTTCGACGTGGAAGGAGGAGAGACAGGAAGTGACATCGTCGCAGGAGAGGGCGAGTGTGGACGGGGCGCTGCCGACTAGAGCGCCATGGAGACAGAGAGCGCGGGGCCGGAGGGAGACCATTGCCTGTACACCAATGAGACCTGAAGCAGAAGTGACTGAGAGACACAGCGCCTCTCCTGTCCAGTGAGCGAATGACAGAATACAAGATGAAAGCATACCGTTCACAAAACAGTCAGTGTAGTATATTATGGCAATAGTATAAAAAACATCTGGCTGTATTTTATGTTATTTTGCAAAATTGCATATAGTTAGCTAATAAGTTGATCAGTGTTTATTAACATTTAGTCTTAATAACAAGTTGACAATCTTAATTCATGATAATAAGAGTTATTCTCATCTGTACTGCCCATATTTAAAATGTGTAATTATGACATAGTTTGATGGAATTATCTACGGCTGAAACTTTTCTCTCACCGTTTAAACTATTATTTAGTAAAATAAAGGTGTTATCAGGCATTATTTACTGTCAATTCCTAACTAGTGTAAATTATATGGATTTTGGCCCTTGTTTACAGTATGGTTGCCAGGTGAAAATTACCTTGACCTATGTCACATCTACTACTCATGTCCAACCAGGAAGTAACATTATAAAAAAATGAGAAAAATTGGCAATTGGTAATTACATGCAGTGTCCATAAAATGTATACATTTCATTTTTATGTTTTTATGTACGTTTACTGGGCAGGGGTGTTTTATTTTATTTTTTTAGGTAACCAAGGTGAACTCTGAAGATGTAAATAACGACAGAGTTTTTGAAAAGGAGAGAACTGTCCACACTGTCGTTCCTAATTCTTCTTATGATATGTTTTCTGAAGGAACGGCCATGACAGCAGTGTAAGGAGAGAAACAACTAGAGGACAAGCTCCACATCATGATGAAAACACTCAACCAAAGCAGATCACCAACGGCAGCAGAACTAAAGTAAGACATACAGGCCCATGTTTAACTCTTATCATTTAGATTTGGTTGGTTGCTTTTGTTTATTTTCCCCTTAACTTAATCTGGTAACTAAAATATTAAAAGATTTAGACTAAAAGGTTCAGTGAGGTCTAACAGCACACAGTCGATCCCTCACTAAGTGTCGTTCAATCTTTAAAGCGGATCCAAACTCCAGTTAAGTGCTCTGCAGGGATGTACTGTAGTTTGTTGATCCCAGTTTCAGCTGCTGTTCTTTTGACATATTCTTTCATCTGTAGAGTTGCATTTAGGACTGTATTTTCACAGACTGTCTGCAAAGGTTAAAGGGCATTAGGTCAATAGAGAGGCAACATGGAGCTCAACAGTGACCGCCCACCACTTGGTTCTGGAAGTACATTTTCCATTCATTTACGTACATATAAACATGAAATAAAATGAAAAAGTTTGAACTCTGGATTATGTGGAAACAAAACAACAAGACCTGAAATGTTTGTATGAAATGGGTTTATGAACTACTGAACTAAGTTATTCATTTATTATTTTTATTTATTATTTATTTTTACTCAAAACAACCACGTAAAGGACAGGAATTGCCACACAAGTAGCTAGTTAGCCTCCATTGTGCATTTAAACTCTTAATATTTAAAATATCTAAAAGAAATAAATATATTGAAATGTACTTTAGGAATGACAACAGACTTCGAAGTGGGAGGGACTGTAAAGCAGTGTACTCACCTCTTCTTTACTCGTCTTACTTAGAATACAGCAAGTTATGCACATTAAGCTCAATTAAAATAAACCTGTTGTGTAAGTTCGGAGGTTGCAGGGTTCGCTTTGCTGTTCTCTCGCTGCTCGAGTGAGAAGATGCCTGTGGTTAGATTGGGACTTTGGTTGCTCCAGTGAAACCAGATATAACATCCCTCAGCGACTCCACTCTACTTTTGGTATGTGCTAAATGTCTTGAGATCAGCCTTATGTTACTGGGACTACTCAGTGTTTATGTACGTGGATACAAGCGCAGGAATGTAAACAAACCGATTATTCCGGCAGTAAAAATATGACCCCATCATGACCTTTTGGGCTAAGATGCACCATGGTGACAACATGTGTGAGCCATGTATATGAATTATTACTGAACATTACTGGATTATATGGGTCATAAAGCCCTGTGTTGCCTTAGGATTGACGTTTAATCTAAAGAGAAATATACATATTTATGGTACAAATCTATCACAGGGGAAAAAGAGACTGATGATTTGTATTGAGCCAAATAATTCTTCTGGTGTTGTTTAGTTTTCATTTTGTGTTTTGGTTTCAAGCCAATTATTGAGTCAAAAATCACAGTAAGGTCCTGACTTTGGGTACCAGATCCTACGACTAAAACCAGTTTACGTCTATGATGTGTCGTTCAATAGTGGTTGTATTACTGCTTTTGAACCAGTGCTTGGGCCTCACAATATATATCACCGAATCAAAATAGCAATCTGAGTTGACGCAGATTATATAACACAAGGCTTGTTGCTATTTAGATCATTCATTCATTCATTCATTTTCTACCGCTTATTCCCGTTAGGGGTCGCGGGTGACTGGAGCCTATCCCAGTAACTTTGGGCCTTAGGCGGGGTACACCCTGGACAGTGGCCAACTTGTCGTAGGGCTATTTAGATCAGTGGTTCTCAAAGTGGAGGTCGGGATCCATCGGGGGGTCGCGAAGCATGAGCCGGGGGTCACGAGAGGATTTCAAGATGTAATTTTAAAATTTTTACACAGTATTTAATCTATTGAAAACAGTATGTTTTAGTGAAATTGGGCCAGATAACACAATAAACAGCTAAAATAAGCACAATTAAACCTAATTCTAAATGATTTGCAACTTATTACCAAAGTCTATTTCATTTTGCTCTGGGGGTTTTGAGTCCGTTTCATGGTTATTTTGGGGGTCTTGTTCTAAAAAGTTTGGAAACCCGTGATTTAGATCAGCTGTTCTCAAACTTTTTCAGTCGTGACCCCCATAATAACATTTGTTGTCATTTGCGACCTCCAAATACTAAAAGTAGGCTGCCCCCAAAATAATAAAGTCTTGTGTCTAATGTTAGATTTTATCGTCAGGACATACTTGGATACATTTAGGTAGATATACAAATAGGAATCCACATAAGCCTGTAAGACGGTTGCATTCCCCAAATCATCTGGGGACCCTCAAGTTGAGAAACACTGATTTAGATGATAGAATGTCCTCTGCAAAGAAGAAAATATCTTTTTTTTTGGTTGTTCCTTCCTGTAATCCTCAGAAACATATTTTGAATATTACTTTAATACTTCATATTACTTTATAAATTCATATTTAAGTCTTCTGTCAAACGTTATTGCACTTGAAGTTGTTTAAAATGTGCACAATGTGAACCTGACTTTTGTACTTTTTAAACACATCACAAATTGCAAATCTAATCGCAAGAGCAATACTTAGATCTAGGTCAAAACCAGGTCTAAACCAGGACTAAACCAGGACTAAACCAGGTCTAAACCAGGACTAAATCAGGTCAATATCAGGTCAAAACCAGTTTAAAACCAGGTCTAAACCAGGACTAAATCAGGTCTAAGCTGAGTCCAAACCAGGACTAAATCAGGTGTAAACAAAAACTAAACCAATAACAAGAGATAAAATATTTTCTGTGTTTTTGGATGATGGTTGAGGGCCGATCATATCCCCTGGAGTGCCTGATTTGGCCCTGGGCCTTAAGTTGACTAGCCCTGTGCTACAACCATCACCTTTAACTTACCTTTTCCCTCTGCTGCCCTCTGTAGGACGACACAGATATTGGCGACAGCAGTGAAACCCCTCAATCCTGGGTAAGTTTCGGTGCTTAAATTGTAAAATGCATGGTTTTCTCTCGAATCATACAATATCACATCATGCTTTAGCACTCCCTCCTCTCTCTCTCTCCTCTACACTCTCTCTTTCTCCCAGGGCCCCGTCTTTGCCTCTGTGTTTTCTAGCAGTAGGCCTCAGTACATTATGTGTTTCAACCAGGTAACTGCACGGCTCATGCTTTTGCTATGGACGTATTTTGTGCAGTGAACAGATTTGCACATTTAGAAGTGTGGCTTGTGTGAGGACTGTGGACTGCTGAGTTCTTTTGTATCTAAAGTCACAAAATCACAGCTTATTCCATTTTCTCTCCTCGACTAAACCCATCGCTCCATTGCATTAACCTCTACAATACGGAATACTTCTCAGGTATTCACTCGGCATTGAATGTGTATTATTGTATGATTTAATAGTCCGGTTAAGTTCATTAGTTCTTCATATTTTCATGCTTTTAAGATTCTTAAAGTAGGCCTGTCACGATAATCACTATATCAACTTATTGTTACATAAATGAAAGCCAGAACCATTTTAGGCTTAATATTTTTTGTGTACTTTTATTTGCACTAATTAGATTTTTCTTATTATTATTTTTGGTAATATCTTCAAATTTAAGATGTACAGTGGAATAATTAATATATTACACTCTTAAATTATGCTAATTTACTATATATGTGTTTAATTATGCTCTTTTTTTAATTACAGCTCTTTTTTTTTTTTTACGATATGGTTCATTTGGAAAAGATTTAGCTGGGATTTTCCAACTTTAAAGTTATTGTGTCATGACTTAAAGTAGTTTCTATATTATCTTTATAACAATATTGTGACAATTCTATCTTCAAGTCTGACAATAAGAATCTTAAAATTGATGTACAGACACATATCAATATATTATTTCAAATGGAACAAACTATAGAACAAAATGGAAATATGTGGCACAAGAGGCCTGCAATAAAAAGATTCAGTTAACAAATTTTTTTTATAATCATGAGAGATTAAGATTATTTAAGTATAATTTCTCATTGGTGGGCAAATAACACAATCAGTCTTACAATTTAGTTATTTAACATATGTCAATACTTACACTGCAGGGAAATAGGAAAAAATCTTACATTTAAAGATATAAATCTGAAACTTCTGTTGTTTACGCACAAAAATTTGAATCATATAATGTGTTCATATAGAAATAAGGCATTTTTTGTGTAAAAACTGCCAAAATTACACACATTTGGGACATTTAAATCTAAAAAATGGACAGAACCAGGTTTAAATGTCTTGATTGTCTTGATGATGTCTTGATTGTACAGATGGGATTTTGGATTTCTTATCTTGTTTTTGAGTAAACCAGATCTGACTGAAAATTGGCATAAAAAATAAATACTTTCAGGGCTGTTCTTTATGTAAAAAGTTAGTTGTTTCCACATGAAAGCCGATATGTTGAGAGTGCAAACTGACCCCAAAAAAAATAAAAAATAAATTAAATATTTTATTGAAATTCATTGATATGTTGCTGAGTATACTGTTTTGTATACTGTTTTGAGACACACATCTTTTGTGGAATGTATTACTTTCCTAATCAGGGCTGCTGCTAGCTTTTTTGGTGCCCTATGCAAAATGTCTTGATAGTGCCCCCGCCCCGCCCCGCATTAAATGACCAAACCCACAATTACTTTCATTTCTTACCATGTTCATTTTATTATCTTAAATTAAATACACAATATATAGTACTATAAACACAAGATGGAAATGTAAGTTGCCAACAAAAAAAATATTAATAAATATCTTAAATAACTAAATAAAACTTAAATATTCAAGTGTAAAACAAATACCACCCAATAAAAGTGCAAATACGAATATAGATAGAATCATCCAACAAGTGTAAACATTAACTGGCTCCTACAAATGTGTACGTCTACATTTTCTAGCTGCAAAGTTGTTTATCAAGTCATCATAGAGAGCTTCTGTTCCATTTGGTGGTGAGTTCAAGGGTAAAAGAAACAAAATATCCGTAACTGTAAATGATTACTACTACTACAATTTATTTATTTATTTTTTGCAAAAAATGAATAAAAATAGTTTATTCAGCTTTAAGAAATGCACAGGAACTGTTGTGAATGTGAATTGTGAATGTATCATTGGCATGATTTATTCACGGATTAAGTGCAATAAAAGCCCACGCACCAAATGTCCCCTAAACGCCTCAGAGTCAGACGTTCGCTGCAGAGGGGCAGGTAATAGGCTCCTCCGCTGACTCTCTCTCGTCTTCATCTCAAACTTCGCCTGGGGTCTTGGCCATCCCTGTTCTCTGAGGGAGGAGCCGAGGAGGAAAGAGAGAGAGTGTTCTTGGCGCCGCGGTTTTATTAAATTCACGCGGCACCCGCTTCACTTTGGCGAGCGCCGAACTCTGGCGGAATGCGGCGCCGCGTGGGCTCCGCTCATTTTCGCCACGGCCAGGCGGTGCCCCCTCAGAGCACTTGGTGCCCTACGCGCTGTGCGTTACGTGCTTTATGGAAGCGGCGGCCCTGTTCCTAATACCCTAATCCGTTTCAGAGTATAAGGAAGTAATTGTGATGTTCAGTTGTTTTGGAAGAAAATCCCCAAAATAGCCATGTATTGTTGTCAATGCACAGTGAATACCTTCATTTCTGCATCATCCGTGTGTCAGAAAGTGTGTTTGCATTTCATGAATATGTAACATTCTTCTTATTTATTCATTTATCCTCAGACAAACCAGTCTTTTGAGGCTCAAGAAGTCACGTCGCCACAAAACTCTGCTCAGCCTTTGTGGAGAAAGAAGGTACGTCAGCTTAATTACGCTTTTGTTAAAGGTGCTCTATGTCACTTTTTTGGTTCTGCTGACTGCTTGTCTCCATGGAGATGTTACTGCTTTACCGGGAATGTTCCACCGTTTGGTTTAAATGTATCTATGTTTGTGTTGTCAATTTTTGAGCAGTAAAATCACTATAATCACAAACTAAAACTATGTTGGCAACTGACAACCATCTGAGTAACACCAGAGCCTCATTAGAAAACATTAATTCGTTTATTGACTTTATTGCCAATTTGTGCTGAAAGGAACATACATGCTAACTTGGACTGCAATCAATTAATCGCAACTAATTGATCATAGAAATGGTTGTCAACTAATTAAGTAATCAAATAATCTTTTACTGATCTATACACAGACTCCAAAACATGCCATGAGGTTTTATGACCTATACAGAGCAGGAATTGCACAAAAATGCAGTGGAAGATGTATTTTTGATGAAAACAACCTTTCGTCTGTAAATATTCTCCACCAGGACGTCCTCAAATGGCTTCACTTTGGCTTTATCGAGGTCAAATTGTGTAAAATTTTCATATTCACCGGCCTCTTGTGTTCTAAACAACTAATTGATTAAACGAAAGAATAATCGCTTGACTAATCGATTACCAAAATAATTGTTAGTTGCAACCCTAATGCTAATGCTACATAATGAACATTTCTTTATTGTAACGCTCTGCTATTTCACCAAAACCATAGCAATTACAACATTTTGACAATGGAATTTTAATTTTATGCCATCAAGCACCACGAAGCCTATTTCAATTAGTGACGTTTTTTAAATGGAGCTGAAAGTTGGATATGGACTCAAATGTAATGAGCATATAAACAACAACCATTCATCTGCCCTGTCTGCCCTGTTATTTTTATAATTTTTTTTTCATAGAACGTTTATTTTATTATCAGTCCTGGATGGGTGGAAACAAGCAGGCAGCACAATCCCACTAGAAAAGTTAAATAGTGCACCTTTAATTAAAGTTGACATGATGAGTTTTGATTTGGGTGCATCAATGTCTCGTCCAGGGCAGTGACGAGGAGTCCAGCGGTGTAGAAGCTGAAGTAACAAATGCACAGGAACCGAGAAGAAGCACAGAGTCTCCAGAGGATGGACCGAAAGACAAAAGAGGTGAGCTCATACAAAATAATCAAATATTCATGTTACTATTTGCGCCAATCACAGCATTTGCATTTAGTTCATGAAAAGGCCTTCGTACATGCCAGATTTTGGGCTTGTCTAATCCTTGTTAGCAGGGTTGTCAGGTTTTCACAGATTCTACAAGCTATCAACCCTGTCAAAAAACCCGAAAGAAGCAATCACACACCACCAAAATATCTTAAAACAATAAACAACTAGTTCAAAGTTGTGTAGCTGCTGAATACTTTTCTGTTCTTTTGATGCAGAATATGAAGCCTGTTTACCCAAAAACACGGCTCCCGAGGCGGTGAGGGACCTGCCGCCTGCCTGTGAGCAGCGCCAGTCTGATGGAGGTTTCCATAGCGACCAGCCCTCGTCCCTCCCCTGCGTCCCACCTCCGAGAGACTCCTCTGCCACGGACTCGCAGGACATTTTCTGTCAGACTAACATCCCCATGTAAGATCGAACATTTATAACCAGTGCATTTGGTGACGTTTTTTGCAGGGCTGGAAAAATATCAGAATTTATTCCCGTTACATCACCAGTTTTAGCCAGTCTCTTATCCTTGGTAAAGCTCCAGCAGTTTCATAAACATAAAGAATAAACAGAGCAAAGTAGGATTCAAACACAGACTTGTGGTTCAAACCTTGTCTATAAAACCCTCAAAAAGGTGTAAAAGTAGAACTGGATCACAGTTTTCCCTGTATGGATTGTTTGTAATTTTTTATTCCGTTCTACTTTGTCTACTCAAAAATGAATAAAACTTCTTGAACAGCAAGAAAGACTTTTTATCAGTTCATTAAAATTAATTAAATGTATTCTTCTAATAAACCGCTATTGTCAGAACTCTTCTCCAAACCTCACGTTCTTACTGACAGACGAGGATCAGACCCAAACTGATCATCGATGATATGAAATCTTTACCAAATTCTGATTACTTTTACAGTCCTGTGTGAAAGAAAGCCAAATAAATGTGCACCCAGTTCACTATAGCAGTGCAAAAATTAAAAAAGAACAACCAAAAAAAGAGGAAATCGTTACCTTTTTTTCACATATTGGAGTTCATTTGCAATGTCAAAAAGTCCTCAAAGGCTTGCAGTCAAGTCTTTGTAAATTAATGTTTTGAAAAGCAAAATGTATTTTACTGCAATAAAAAATGTGTTCCACCACTCCTTGATAAAATCCAATACACATTATTGTAATTAATTATATATGTAGATGATGGTGACAAAAATTGAAATACTTCTTGACAAATTTTCAAAACGGAGATATCTGTTTTTGCCCTTGAGCTCTATTTTCCCTCTAATGTCCCTGTGTGTTTCTCAGTCTGACCTCAGCAGTGGCGGAGCACAGGCGCTCAGTCCGACCGTCCCGTCGCACTCAGGGCTCCAGGAACCCGCTCCGGGCCCTCGCCGCCAGAGAAGACCTCCAGCCGGACTTCATGGGAGAAGCAGGCGAGGAAAGACTTCAGGCTCAACAGAGTAAGATACAACAGTCACAACTTTACTCACTGGGTGTTTCCATAAATTCAGTCAAAGGTTGTCATAGTTGGACCAAAAAATGGAAATATATAAATACAGATGTTACTTTTTCATCCAAAATAATAGCAGAAAAAATAAAGAGTAGACCTACAATATTACTGAATAAAACAGATCAACATTAACTAAAGCTGGACAATATTGACACAATGCAGATATCAATATTTTTAGTAGTTTCTTGATAACAATATTCAGACAATATTGTGCCAATTCAATAGAAATGTGTGAGAACGTCTCTTTAATCGTATTTGTTGAGGTTTAATTACCAGACAAATACGAAATGACTGTAGAATTAATCAAAAACGTTTTAAAATATCATCTTTTTAAGTTTACAACATCACTTTTTTTTCTTTTTAATCAGCTTTTTGTAGAATATCATTATAAAAATGTTGCATAGCTTCAAAACAACATTCACAATATTATTCACGATATCTAAATCAATTTAAATTAAAACCAGTGGTGTGTCAGTTAAACAAAATGGTAGAAAAGGTTTCAAAGTTAGTCATCTGGACATTTTTTTAAACCGAGAAGTTTTGACCATTTCAATTTAAAACACAGTTGTCATTCTTGAATTCTTTTCTATCATGGACCATTCCTGGACGAAAGGGGATTATGTCAGTGTTACATCAGTAAGTAAAACAATATTTAGTTTCAGTCGATAGTTATAATTAGTATTTGCCCGGAAAAGGCTATGTTTTTCCTTTCTTTATCTTCCCTTTTTGTCAAATTTTATTTTTTCTGAACATGTAATAATATTCTCTGTATTGCAGAATCAAAGAACTGCTCTTCGAGTCACTCACAAGCCTCTCGTTGTGACGATGTCTCCAGTGCGTCCCGCGTTCCCTTTAAAAACCTAATGCTCATTCTCATCAAAGGTCATAATATATATCACTGCAGTTTTGGTGAAAATAAGTTCATGTTTTGTATTAAATGGTTATAATCTGGTGACAGGAAGGCGGCATGTTCAGGTCAGACTGGTGGAGCCCTCTGTGAAGTCTCTCAACAGTGGAGACTGCTACCTGCTGGTGACTCCGGAGCATTGCATCGTGTGGAGTGGAGAGTTTGCCAACGAGCAAGAAAAAGCGAAGGTAATACCATATTGTTTTATATTATAATCTTAAAGTAACGCTTAGAAGAGTATTTTCGGTTTATATATTAAGAAAGATTATATCAGATTCACGTAATAACAAAAATTACATTAATTTGGTCAAAAGCACAACTCAAAATCATCAAAATAATGGCTGCAACAATAAGAAAAGGGGTGAGAAAGAGTTGAATGAGCAAATGTAATAAATAAAAAAGAAAGTAACTACTTTCGGTGTAAGACAGTTTAGATTTAGTCCGTTTAAACTTTATTCTTTGCACGGAGAAAACAGTTGCTCATTTGGTATTTCAAGTTTACCTGTTAAAACCAGAGAGAAAGTGTCAGCGTTACTCTAAAATTTTAGCCTTGTGTACGAATTGTGCTCTACAAATAAACTTGCCTTGCCTAGAATTAGAGTTAATAAACTCTTATTATATCTATAGAATCAAATATAAATAACTTTACAGTGTTTTCTTTAATAGTTTTCTAATAGGACATCTTTGTTTTCTGGTTCTTATTGCCCGGTTTGTTTGATAGGCCGGTGAGCTGGCCGTCCTGGTTCAGAGCCAGAGGGACTTGGGCTGTGGGGCGTCTCAGGTCGTGCACCTGGAGGAGGGACTGGACTCTGACAGTGACCTGGGAACAGACTTCTGGAGCCTGCTGGGAGGACGCACGCAGTACAAAGGTCAGGACACACAATCTCTTCATGAGAGGATCATACAATTCATATTTTAATATTGAGATATGGATAGAGATTGGGATGAAGACTAGGATTATCTTAAATTTGAACTTTTTTCTATAGTCCATATTCACCTTATTACGGAAGTTGCCTCACAGAGGGCTCCGCCGTCTTGTTTCCGTTGTATTAGTTCACATGGAGCAGACGAGCTCAACAGAAAATAAGTTGTACATGGACTAAAAAGCTGTTTTCAGACTTCAGGAAATTGGTCCGTTGTTGACTTGTTGTTGCTCGTGTTCATTAAACATTTTACACAAATCAACCTACTTTATGTAACATTTTAGCGGCAAGACTTTCCCTTGTTCGTCATTAGCTTTAATGGAGTTCTCGTCAAACGGAAGTGCGTTTACAACAAAAGTGCAAAAAACGGCAAAAATGGACGGGGCAGAATAAGGTCAATAGTAACAGAACAAAACAAAAATGTAAACAAAAAGCTATGAAATAACTGCTGGCTCTTTAATAATAAACACATTTGTCTATCGCAGTGTTGTACAGATACAGATTATGTTTGTGTGAATGCGTCTTGAGAATCTCTATTATTTTACTGTTAGAATCTTGGATTTCATATTGGAGTGACAACATAATCCTGGTCTCTGTATTACTGTATATTAACACTTTGTAGTGACAAACAAATTACATAAACATAACGTCAATATTTCACACTTCACACTGGCAGATACACTGAATCATGGAGATGTCTTACGCATTTAAAAGATGAAAAAACTTTCTACATTTGATAGTTTCAATCGTGTCTTCTGCAGGAGCCAGTGCCCTGGAGGAGGATGAGCAGTTTGAACGTGGAGTGATTGAGTCGAACTGTGTGTATCGTCTGGTGGAGGACAGACTGGTGCCTCATGAAGAGGCCTGGGCCTGTGTCCCCACTGTGTCTCTGCTGGACCCCAATGAGGTACAGCCTCTATCTCCAGGTCACAGCTGATTTTAGTCCAGATTCAAAGGAAATGGATATTTTGTTCAGATGTGAAAATGATAATTAACTAATCAATTAGCCCAAAAATCAGACTTGTACAGAAGTTTTGAACTTGTAAGTGCTACTTTATGTGTCTTTTGTGAGAAATACAGCATTGCCAGAATTACCCAGAATCTCCATGCTGTGTTTTCAGGCGCTGGTGTTTGACTTTGGGGGTGAGGTGTACCTGTGGCAGGGGCAGGCTGTGGCCCAGAGCAGGAGGGCCGTGGCTCTGCAGTTGGCTCAGCAGGTGTGGGCCGGTCCGTACGACTACAGCAACTGTCACGTCAACCCTCTGGACCCCACACAGAGCAGCCCCAATGTGCAACAGTCAGTACATATTTAAAACAGTGGCTAAGGCTTTAGACACCGACACGTTCATCCATGTCTCTGTGTGTCCTCAGGACGGGCGAGGGTCGTCCTGGCTGGGCCCTTTTCGGTGTCGTGTCTCAACACAACGAGACGTTTTTGTTCAGAGAGAAGTTCCTGGACTGGACAAGGAGTGGAGCCAGAACTGCCCCTGAACCAACGACAAATGAAATTCAGGCGCAGGTAATTTCTGAATGATAGACGCACATATAATTGAATAAAGTCGATATTATATTGTGGAATATTCCAGGCAAACTATATCATTTCCATGAAGACAAGCAGGTAACAGATCAGAGAGTTCACCTTAAATTCATTCATTCTTGTTCCCTTAATATAATATAACAATGATACTGTTTTGTTTTTTTTTGTAATTTTGACCTAGACATAAGTGAACAATCTGACAGAACCACTTGTGCCATCTTTCTGGTCTGGTCAATGAGCTTTTAATGTAATAACAGCAATTTCATTTGTACTGCACTTTTCAAAACATGGTCACAACGTGCTTCCAACAAGCCCATAAACATGAAGGGCACTTTGTAACAAAGAGAGAGTTTCTATCTCAGGTGAAGATCACTGCTCAGTATTTGTATTATTCCACTTCTTATTTACACCCTCCCTCACATTGTGTGTTGAAGTGTATGGGGTGATATTTGTTTCATATTAATTTATTGACGCAAAAAGAAAGATTAATTCAAAATCCCAGATTTTTTCACAATCCCTGACTTGCATTTATGGATTTATGCACGCAAAATTAGATTTGCATATATATATTTGTGAATAAAACATATTTTTGTTTTTTGAATCTGTGTTTTTGCATTCGAGAATCTGATACTGAATTTGAGGATCACCTAAATTGTGCATTCTTCACCTTTGTGAATGTGGATATTTATGAGACAAATGTTACACATTTTGTAAAAAATATCTATGCAGAATTTTGGATTCACGCAAAATCCGGATTTATTCAAAAAGTTAGACTTGCATGCAGAATTTTTTCACACAAATTCTCAATTGTAAAAATTAAGTTACATTTTATTTTGAAATCTGTAGTTTTGCATGTGAATGTGTGACTTTGCATTTGTGGATCGCTCACCACGTGCATTCATCCTCTGATCTCGCCGAGGATCTTTTTGACACAAACATTCCGCGTTTCTGCACTCTCTCAACTCATTCAGAAGACAGCGCTGTTCCTCTGGTAACCACTAGGGGCAGTGCTGACCAACTTTAACTGTATAGAAGGGCATTTCCGGATGTAGACGGACCCTTATTACCATAGAACTATAATAAAACCATTTAATACGTTCATTTAATACGTCATTTAATTTAATACAATACGTTCATTTAATACATCCATGCTTATTACCCAAAAAAAATGGCTGAGAGAGACCAGAGTGAAGTCGCTGGATGGGTTACATAACATATGTTTATCGTTGTTCTAGTTAGCAGCATAGTATTTCAGCGTAGACATTTAAATAAGTAGACACGGCATTCACTGCTCATGCTATCGACCACTTAGCAACACGGCCTCATATATTTTCCCTATAGCCGTTAGCATTAGCTCACAAAACACGCAAGTTATGAATAATCCATTTTGAATTTTATTTTAAATAAATAACGTGTACAGCTAAAGGCTTACTGACTTCAAGTTGAGAATTCTTTGTGCTTCTTGTGAGCATCTAGCGACCACAAATCATTCTCTTTTTTACATGTTACAGGTGAGGATAGCAGATAAATGCCATAAATATCATTAAATAACAAGTTTTATATACTTTAATAAGGGGATTGGCTTCATTCATTTGTATGTGACGGAACCGGGAAAGGCTAAAAAAAACAAAACACCAACACTGCCCCTAGTGGTTACCAGAGGAACAGCGCTGTCTTCTGAATGAGTTGAGAGAGTGCAGAAACGCGGAATGTTTGTGTCAAAAAGATCCTCGGCGAGATCAGAGGATGAATGCACGTGGTGAGCGATCCACAAATGCAAAGTCACACATTCACATGCAAAACTACAGATTTCAAAATAAAATGTAACTTAATTTTTACAATTGAGAATTTGTGTGAAAAAATTCTGCATGCAAGTCTTAACTTTTTGAATAAATCCGGATTTTGCGTGAATCCAAAATTCTGCATAGATATTTTTTACAAAATGTGTAACATTTGTCTCATAAATATCCACATTCACAAAGGTGAAGAATGCACAATTTAGGTGATCCTCAAATTCAGTATCAGATTCTCGAATGCAAAAACACAGATTCAAAAAACAAAAATATGTTTTATTCACAAATATATATATGCAAATCTAATTTTGCGTGCATAAATCCATAAATGCAAGTCAGGGATTGTGAAAAAATCTGGGATTTTGAATTAATCTTTCTTTTTGCGTCAATAAATTAATATGAAACAAATCTCACCCCATAGAAGTGTGGGGAAACACTACACACTCACACTCTACAGTTATTCCTTTAGTTATATTACAGAAACGTGCAGCGGGAATGATCCACAAAGTCGGATTTTTAGAACATACTCATTATCTATTTATTCATTACAAGCTCTTAACCTTGGAAAATATTACACTCTAAGAATTGTATTTAAAGCATTTAACAATTTACTACCAAGCAATTTGCAAGGCTTGTTTACAACTAGAGAAAGAACTCATGATTGAAGGGTATGGTGGATTCAAATTACCCAGTGTTTGAACCACACGTTGAAGTTTTTGTGTGTCTGTACGTGGTGGGAAACTTTGGAACAGTCTGGATATACAGCGCAAACAATAACAAAATATTAATTTATTCAAGATGAAATGCTGTACTCACCTTATTCCAAAAGTTGTCGTGGGCGCTGCCATCTTTTTTCCGTCGTATTAGTTTACATGCGGCAGACGAGCTCAACTTCTAAAAGTTCCAAAGTTCAAAAAAGCCATTTTCAGGCCGCCCAGGAAATTGGTGCATTGTTGATTTGTTGTTTTGCGTGTACATTAAAGATTTTACACAAATCAATCTACTTGTTTTAGTGGCAAGACTTTTCCCTCATTCGCCATTTGCAAGAACTTTTTGTTTGTTTTTGTCAAACCGGAAGTGCCTTTACTACAGGAGGCAAAAAGAGGTAAAAGTGGGCAGGGCGGAATACGGTGAATAAGCATAAAGTCTGGTCACAGTTTATAATATCATACTGCTCAGAGCTGGTTTGTGCTCGTCTCTTACCATCGTTGGTATGTGCTGTCCATTACCATTGTTGTACTTTATTAATATTATTTCATTATAATGATTAAGTTACCAAAGATCCAACAGTTATTCATCGAGAACGGGTCTGTTGTAAATGCAATGCAAATAAAAGCAAAAAGGGCTCTTATTATGTTATGCTTTTTTGTTATTATATTTGTTGTTTAACCAGATCAACTGTCAACAAACAATGAAAATGAAAAAGATAAAAAAAAAAAAAAACGAAAAAAAAAATCCCACTTGATTTAGTCCCTATTATAATTTTATTAATGGTATCTCTTGTATCTCTATTAGATATCTATTTGATTAGACTCTATTAGATAAATTTTGATACAGACAAGGTATTTCATTTATCAAATATTATCAAGATTTAAGAAGTATTTTTTCTGCGTTCGTCTTGTTCGTCAGCCCCAGCCTCCCCCCTCAGACTCTTTCACTCCTTGCGATGCGAAGGCTCTCGTTTTGGGACGGTCCACAGAGGAGGACGCGCCGGTGCACAGTGTTTTGGGCGGCGTGGACATCCGGCGAGGTCACGGCGTCATCTCTCTGGACGAGGGGCGGCAGACGGAGCTGAGCACTCTGGCCGTCGACACGTGGCTCGTCCAGGAGTTCGACGACACCGAAGTCCCAGTGGAGAGCACGGGGCAACTGCACGAGGGAGAGTCCTACGTGATCCGCTGGACGTACTCCTTCAGCTGCCCGGGTAAGTGAGGGACAATTGGGGACATATTGACAAAACATGGATAAAGACAATCAATTATATTTTTTGCAATATATCGGAATGTGCCAAAACGGGCCTTTAAATGTGACTCTAAAATGCAAACGAAGAGCAGAAATATCATCTTATATTCAGAAGATAACAATGCAAATTCCTGTTCTTTTTCTTTTTTTATCATCTCTTTTTCACAGTTTTGATGAGTTTCTTAACGCTATCTTCTAATTCTGCATATCTTTACAGTTAGAGGAGGATAATATATCAAAATGTAGATCAAGTATATTGTTTATTGTAAAAATGCTTCAAAAAGAACTGATTGAAAATAAAAATGAAAAAGCTATGTTTTAAACTTTCAAATTAGAGTATATTATGATATTTCTGCACTTTGTGATTCATTTTCTATACATTTCTCATTTGTCTGATAATTAAACCTCAACTATTATGTTTAAAGACATGTTTTAATGCATTTCCGTTCAATTGACGTAATATCACCTGAATATTATTGTCAGAATACTCCCAAAAAATACTGAGATATTCATTTTCGTCAATATCGCAAGCCCTACTTCACGGACTCAAACAATAAAGCAAGTTTTGTCAATTAAAAGACACAAAAAATAGAAAAGTTCAATGAAAAATCCAAATCTATAATAATAAATGGGTAAGAAATCTTAAAATTATGTCTTTATAAATTAATTTGAATTCTATCTGAACAATTAAACCAACCAAACCAGCTCACATTTTATTGAATCATTTCCTCATTGTCCAATTCACAGAAAAAGCAAACGGTTTGGACTCCGGTCTGAAAGAAAACACAGCGTTCTTTTTGTGGCGAGGCCGTCACTCGAGCGTCACGGGGCGAGACACTGCGGCATTCCTCTCCATCGGGACCAACCACCAGGAGGCAGCGCAGGTGAGAAAAATGTAGAAATGTTGTCAATTTTTATTTATTGAAATTATTAAAGCAAACATATAGTAGAAAAAAAGTATATCAGTATGATTTTATATATGTCGCTTTGGTCACTTTAAAATTAGATCCCATTAAAAAAAGTATCCATTGTTATATTTACAGATGGGAGGAATACTTTTGCGAACACTTTATAATAATTACCGTAAATATGACAGAGTTAGATGCAATTCCACTACAATTTTCAAAGGGCCAAAAACCACATAAAAGATACAATTGTTATAATTTGACAAATATTACCTGATAACACCTTTATTTTGCTGAATGATCGTTTAAACTATCAGAAAAATACATTTTGACGACATCACAGAGGGATTCCACTGTAGAATTCAGCACTACTTCCTACTTCTTGTAATTTTAAACATTTATTTTTCAACATTTCTTCAGAAAAGGCAACTTCACAAATATAAAACTATGCTGAATATTTACTACAGATGCCCTTCAACCAAATCAAGTCATTATTATAATACCATGAGAACCTGAAGACTTTTGTTTCTTCTTAATAATGCTACGGTGCTAATATACATTGTTTTGGCTGTATTTCTTCAAAGGTTGTGGTTCCTCAGGGAAGAGAGCCGCCGTGTTTCCTGCAGCTCTTTAAAGGAGGCCTGGTCATTCACAAAGGAACTCGAGAAGAAGCCGCCTCCAGAACAGGTACAATCATGTTTTCACTTAAAATCTCTATTCTCTTGTTAAGCAACGACAAAACTAGTGAACCTTTTGGATTATCTTGCCTTGTAACAATAATGCAGTTATGGTTTTACCACCTGCAATGTGAGTAAATGTTTTGTTAGAATTAAAGGATTCAAGGAAGGAACAATTAAGGCCTTTCATATTTGTTATAATCTGCAAAGGATGTGTGCACTCCCCAGCTCCGCTTTGGGATGAAAAAGTATGAAGAATTTATCATAAAATAAACCACATGTGCAGAAATATCACCTTGTTTCAAAGGGGTAACCTCTTGTTTTAAATCTGCTTGGGTCTGTCTCGGTTGGTTTCTAAAGTCAATACTCAATATTATAATTTTCCCAAAACAACAATTTGTGTATTACCAGACTTTATTACTTCTGAAATGTTTTAGCTTTTCAAGTCCCTCGTTAAATGAACTGAAGAGAGTTGAAGCAGGACTTGTAAACTTCTTAACTTGAAAAAAAAAAAAAAAAACGTGACTTAGGGTGCGTTTACACTTGTACTTTTGATCCTGGTTTGATCCCGATTTTAGTCCCGCTTTTGTCCTGACAGCGTGGCTGTTTACTTTTGTGTTTTGTCCCAGTTTAGTTCAAATTTTAACATGGTGTTTTTGTGAATCAGGCCTGCAACAAACAATCATTTTGATAATCGATTAGTCTAGTGATTATTCTTTCGTTTAATTGTTTAGAATGCAAAAGTCACATGATGAAAGACTTTAACTAAATTTAACCCAAATGAAGCTGAAGTGAAGCCTGATCTGGTGGACAAAACATTTATGGACAAAAGAGTGTTTTCATCAAATACAGTACATTTTCACACATTTTCTTCTGCATTTGTATGCTATTGCGGCTCAAACTGAGTCATAAAACTTATTTTCTCATGTTTTGGAACGTATAGATGTATAGACCAGATAACGATTATTCAGTTACTAAATTAGTTGACAATTATTTCAGTGATCAATAAGATACCGAGGACTACTAAAGCCTGAACCAGGAACTTGTCTACTCTAGCTCTCATATGTGTTTATAATATGCCTGGAACATTAATCGCAATCAAATCAAAACCGCAATTTGAAAGAACGCAATTAATAAATCGCAAAGACTGACATTATTTTAAGTAAAGTTCAAAAGTTTCTTCCACAAACAACTAAATAAGTGGTCTTATTCTGCATAAAAACTGCTAATCCTGTAGTTTAGATTTGTCAAAACATGTTCTGAAATACATGTGATTCTATTTTCTACTTTTTGTCAGATCTCCTGGATGTATTTAAAATGTGAGCTTTGAACAGAATCCCATTCATAAAACATAAATCGCAACCGCAAAAATCACAATTGGATAGTTTTCCCAAATCGTGCAGCTCTAGTCTGTAATATGGGTGGGTGCAATGTATCAAAAGTGATTTCTGAACAAAGTTTGATTTGATAATATGTCTCTGTTGTGTTTTAGGTTCTTGGCGCTTGTTCGTTGTGAGAGGGGAGCTGCCGGAGGAGGCCTCACTGACCGAGGTGGACTGCTGCTGCGCCGGGCTCAGATCCAGGGGTTCTGTAGTTCTCCTCCACAGCCAGCAGGGGGCAGTCTATCAATGGACCGGCTGCAAAGCTCAGGCCAGCGCCAGAGAGGTCGCCAGGAGGACTGTGGAGCGGCTCACACAGATGTAAGAGCCGGGCTGAGCTCACCAGGCCGCATGATGAAACGTAGTGCAACCGCTGATGTACATTATCCGTATTATTTTATTTATTTTATTGCTGATTTAACTGTACAACAACTACAACTATATTTTCTGTGGAGCTGAACTATGTTTGGTCAACACAATTTCATCATGTTTTGTTGGAAAGATTTACAGCAGCAGAAAATATGATTGATTTTGAGAAATTATTGCCGTAGTCCCTTAGTTGTTTAGTTAAATAATTGTTTTTAGTTGTTCAAAATTATTGTAAAATAATATCTTCATTCAGATTTATAGGGGACAAAAGGAGAAAAGAGAAGGTATGGAATAAGTTAGAAGAAGTTTTTGGTGTGAATCATGACCTGTCAGTCATCTTTTTTTTACTTATAAATACACAGTTTTAGTTGTTTTGTATAAACTCCTTTGCAGTTATGATTAGATTGTAGAGAGATTTAATAGTTTAGAGTATAGTTAAGAGTTTTTCCATGCTCCCTTTTCAGAATCAGAAAAGTTTTTTGCCATTGTCAGTGAACAAAAACTAGGAACTTGCCTCGGTGGTCCGGTGCAACATAAACAATTAATAATAATAATAATAATAATAATAATAATAATAATAATAGTAAAAAAGTAAATCACTGCATGCAAAATAATAAAATATGTGTAAGAATAAAGAAACAAGTCAACTATAGCTCAAATAATTGCTCTACTATTTCATACATTATTCATCAAAGCGCACACTTGATGCTGTTTTTATGTTATTATGAGTTGATAAAAGTAGTATCAACTCTACTAAAAACTATTTCTGCTTCCTTATTCCCCTTCATTAATTTATGTTTTAAAAATCTAATTTAAAAGCTTATTTCAGCTTATTTATGTCACGATGATACATTTTGAAGTGCGATATATTGAAATATTACAACATACGATAATATTGAAACTACTTTATTCCACTGACACGTTAAACCTAAAGCCACAGAATCCCAGTAAACACTTTTCTAAATGTATATTATCTTTGAAAAAAATGACCTTCAACAAATACAAAGCCGAATGAAACCCTTAAGTCATTATAATTTGTCATAAATGTTACGTATTCAACTCTTTAAAGCGCATATTATTGTACTGCATAAAATAACAAAAAAAAGAGAAAGAAAATGTACACACAATAAATACTGAGGCCCAAAAAATATTGTTCCAACTATTGCTTATTGAACGATGCGCTGATATAGTACTTTTCGTGACTCTATGTCTGTCTTTGTCCCGTCTGTAGGTGTCCTCCTGAGCTGGGGCTGAGTAAAAGTGTCCCGCTGACGGTGCAGATGGTGGAGGAAGGCTCTGAACCTGACGAGTTTTGGGCTGCACTGGGACACATGGACCGAAAGGCCTATGACTGCATGCTGCAAGGTAAAAGCAGAGAGTATCTGACAGAAATGACAAACGCTCTACAACTATGAGGACTTGTGAAGCATGTATCAAATAAATAAAGTGGATCGTTTTTATTGTCTTAAGACCTACTTTTATTCTTTGGCTTTTAACAGAACAGTAGTTGTGTGATCCACTGTTGTCTTTTATTCTTTTATTTTGGTTTTCTGTTTTAATTTAGTTTTAATATTTTTGTTCAATTCAGTTTATTTTTGTAGCGCCAGTTGCCCCGATGGGCCACAGGTACAAAAGCAGTTGAAATAACCAATGTTCAAGAGAATTTTGCAAACGGATAACTGTCCCAGAGCATCCCCTGTCCTTGACCTTCCTTCTCGGTAAGGAAAAACTACAAAAAACAGTGGGAAAACAATGTTCGAGAGAATTTTGCCAATGGATAACTGTCCCAGAGCATCCCCTGTCCTTGACCCTCCTTCTCAGCAAAGAAAAACTACAAAAACCCTGTGGGAAAAAAAGTAGAAACCTCGGGGAGACCTACAGTGAAGGAGACATTCTACTCCCTCGGATGGACAGACTGTAGAGGAGAAAAACATGTGAACAGCAATGAACAGACTACAGTTGAACTAAAATCTTAAATATTGTTGATGGGAAAGTAGGAAGAACCAGAGGACAGTGTTCCAGCTCCATACTTCCCCCACCATAGCTGCTCCTAGGACAGCTTACCTAAAACTGTTGATTTTTATTTATTTTTATGCATTTTATCATTATTTATTATGATTTTAGGTTGAATGTATTATTTTGGAAACGCTTTAGTTCCTTAGTAAACTATAAGACGTTAATAAGCACTAGTTATTTGTTTATGCTAATACCTTATAAATGTATGTGTTCATAAACCGCAAAGAACATCAATAAGCTACTTATTATTTTTTTAAATTTATTTATTATTAATCAGATGATAAATGCCACCTGGGTTATTTGACATGTTTCAAGCTATTTCCAACTGGTCACATATTATTTTAAATTTCTTGCACATTACACTCCACTGACAGATTTCAGTTGGAACAAGATTAAATAAACATTTAAAGGGCCTATGACAGGTTGAAATACACATTTAACTAAAATGCAGTAAAGATACATATAATCAAATTTCTACTAAAATCTTTACAAATTTTACCCCAGTTTAGCTATTTTTTTAGGTTTTAAATTTTACTTCCTGGTTGTAAAGTATGACATCATGCTAGGAAATTACCATAGCAACCGCACTGTACATTGGTCAAAACTCATCCAATGTCACAGATTTTGTTGATTTGACAAAGAGAAACACACGTGAACACCCTTATTTTGTTGAATTAATGTTTAAAGGGTCAAAAAAGTAGTCGATTTTGTGTAAATGATGCATAACCTTTGTCTCCCCAGTGTGACATCATCAGTTTATTTACTTCCTGTAATTGTCAACAGATTTTTCAACTTTTCTCCACAAATAGTGACCTGATTGGTGTAAAACTATAATTTATATTTACAAGCGGTATTAATATACTGAAGAAAGTCAAAATTAGAAAATCATAAAAACCCGTCATACGCACTTTAAACAGTCAAATACACTGATTTAGGCCTTATGCATCTAGATGATTCAAAACTGAAATCAAGACGATCGCTTTAAATTGATGCGATAATAACAAGTGATGTAGATTCATGCTTTTTTGATACATTTTGCCAGAACCACATCACAAAAAACGAATTTCCGCCTCTTTTCCTTCACCTTTGTAACATTTCCCTCTCCCTCTGTCTGTTGTTTGTGTCTGTGTGTTATTAGATCCAGGGAAATATAACTTCACGCCTCGCCTCTTCCACCTGAGTGCGTCCTCGGGGGGTTTTAAGGCGGAGGAGCTGCAAAGTCCGAGCCGGATGCCAGGGCTCGTCATGGCCATGCCTTTTGTCCAGGAAACGCTGTACTCTGCCCCCGAGCCCGGTAAAAGAGGAAGACACACACAAGCACATTCAGGGTTTCATTTCATTTCTGTCTTTTTATTTGTTTGTAAGTTCTGTTACATTTTGCTGCCGTAGTGTATTTGTGCTCAAAAAGGCGGAATTTAATATAAAATTTTGATATTAAGGAATAAGCCTACTTTCATTTTTATTCTACAGTGATATTTTTGTACAAGTGTAATTTCTAACTCAAATACTTGCTCAACTGATCTAGTTTCAATACTAGTTTTAACTTTTGATGAGTCACTGATTTTTGATACTTTTGACAACCCTAAAATAAACTTTAGATACCTAACGTTGTGCCCTCCTAAATGGATGATGGTAAATGTTTTATTGGCATCTAACGCACCTCATCTAAGGCTTGTAAGAGACTACCGTAGAATGCGGACTATTGAGCGCTTCCGAGTATAAGCCGCACCAGCCATATTTACAAAGAAAAAGAACTTTGTACATATATAAGCCACACCTGACTATAAGCCGTGGGTGTCTGCGTTGAGACATTTGTGCAGGTAGAACACTAAACGTAGTACTTACTTATTCTGGCTATAAACCTCTGCTCGGAACTTAGTTTACGTTCTCCACGTGCGCGGGCTTGGTTCGGGTTCAGACACACGTGTGCGGCCGGTCGAATCACGCAGCAAATGACTCTTGAGTCTGGTTGGATAGTACCCGCGCGGGTGCGGGTCGAGTTCGGGTCGAATCATGCCGGGTTGGGTTCGGACAGTACGGGCGCAGGCTCGGGCAGGTCGGACTTGAATTTTTTAGCCCGATCTAAACTCTACCCTAGAGGCTGTTTGCGGAAAAATACATAAATTAGCTGCACCGCTGTATAAGCCGCAGGGTTGGAATCATGAGAAAAAAGTAGCGGCTTATAACCCGCATTTTACGGTACATTTCTTACCTTCAACCTCTCCAAGCTCTCTGCCATTTTTATTTTGTAAAAGTAGCTTTCTGGAGGAAAAAGGTTGAATACCCCTGAGTCAGACTATTTGCCTATGACTTTTTGGCTTTTATTTTTCTCTCCTCTTTCTTTTCTCATCCTTGTGATGTTATATTTGTGCTGTTTTTGATGCAGTTTATGTCTAAGCAGCTCTGTGTTTCTTCATTTAAACTGTTCCATAGGATTCAATGGGTCTAAGTGAGGTGAGGTAAGCATTAATGATGTAATGAAGCATCTTGGGTAACCGCACATTTATTGCTGCATCATCCATTTTAACAAAACAGTCCAGACAAATTTTATGAAAGTTGTTAATTTTCCAGACTTATGACCCAGCATAAAAAGCGTATTGACCAACGCATAAAATACAGACAGCAATTTCTTGGACCATTAATAGCGTCTCTGGCCTCAAATCCCATTTTCCTTCTCGATCAATAGTTTTTCAGTCTGCAGTTTTCAAAGCAACTGTGATCTAAATCCAAAACCTAATATCTGTCTGTGTTTTGTGTTGTCTTAGCGTTATTTCTGCTTGATAATCGTCTGGAGGTTTACCTGTGGCAGCGAGGGCAGCCTGAGCCGACAGACGCTGCAGCTGTGAGTCTCTGGCACGACGAGCGCCGATGTGCCATGCAAACAGCCCTCCAGTACTGCAAAGGTACAGCCTGTCCACGGAAATGAATAGAAATAGAGAGACTGGCAATTTGTGTGATCATTTCTGTGCTTATTTTGATGTATTTTTTGTGCAGAAATGAATCCAAGACGCCCACCACAGGCATATTTCATCTATGAAGGGACTGAACCGCTCACTTTCACCAATGTGTTTCCAAACTGGGACAGGAGCCTGGGACCACAAACACAAGTAAACCACGAATAATAATACTAACAAATATATCTGACGTCAAAAAACAGTGGTCAAATTTGTTAGAAAACCAACAAGTATTATTGTAGGAGTAGACAGACATATGGTTGGACTATTTATTATTATTACGTATTATGTCAATATTTTATCTATTTCTCTTTACCACTCATTACCAAGTTCCTTTTATTGCCCTTTATTTATATAACTTTAGTTAGTTAGTAAACTCAATTTCAAAACTAAGGAAAAATTATACTCTATACCAGCCATTCCAAAACTCTGTCGCGACCTCTCATCAGCTCAATGATTCCTCAGATCCCCCCAATAATAATTTGCTCTATATTCAAAAGAATACGTCTTGTTTTTTCTTTTTAAATTCACAAATAAAAGTGGAACATGTAATAGCTGCAGGCTTGATATTGATTTAAAGTAGTACATATAAGCAAATACATCATGAGAAGTAGTTTTCAAGCTCGATTTACTTTTATACTTGTCATGTCGATAACCTTTGGGAATCATTGCTCTATACAAATTTCAATGCCACGATAACAATAGAAAACAGACCTGTTTATACAAGAAAATCACATTTTCTACCCAAAATAATATTAGTTGTTTCAATGTTACTGTGTGGTTTTATACTAGTTCTGTTATAGGTCAAGATCAATCTAAAACTATTCAGGAAAAGTCCTGCGTTGTCTTATTTATGTCATTTCTTCAGTATCAGTACTTGTTGTTCAAATGAGTATCTAGTTTTTACTGTCGTTTTTCGTGTCGATTAGTATCTGTTTATTGATTTTTTTACAACCCTAAACATACCGACATACATACTGAAAATAAAGGAGATTGTAAACATTTTATAGCAACCACAACTCACTGAACGAATGATTTGTTTTCTCACAGCTGTAACTGAATGGACTTAGACTGTACATTCATATTTAATGTTTCAGAGATTGATTCATATGTTAAATGTTCAGTTCTGGTTACAGCTATTGCAACATCTTTCCATCATCCATAAAGACATTTGAGGTCCTACATAATGTACTATTCTGGCTTCATGAAATACTTTTGAATCCCATAACATTTGTATTTCATGTTTTATAATTAAACAATGTGGAACCCCTTTAAGACTGTTAGATTTTGTTTTATTACTGCGATATTACTTTGTACTGAAAGAATTTTGAACGATGAACTTAAAAGTTAATTAAAAGTCAAGATGTATGGACTTTTAAAACTTAAATGTGCAATTCCTGGAAAAGGAGAGCACCACCTTATGACATCACAATGTTGAACAGAGTGATTCAAGCACAAGAAAAGGAGATGGACTGAATATGAAAGGTTAATTAGACATGTACTGTATGAAACAAACAAATAAACAAACACACACAACTCCAGGTACTTTTTAATTATTTTTTTAGATAACATTATAACATGGTAAAAGCTTAAACTGGTCATTTGTGCCTTTGATCAGTGGACCTAAAATAAAGATAATACATTAATTACAGTCAAATTACAAATCTATGCAATTCATTGATCATTTGTAGCTAATTTTGTTGGTAAAATGTGACCTTTTTCAGGGTGATGTGGGCCGTGTGAAGCTGACTTTGGTGCAGGACGCCTTGGCTCAGCTCATGAGGACACAGTTCCCTCTGGAGGAGCTCTGTCACAGCCCTTTACCTGAAGGAGTGGACCCCCAGCATCTGGAGGTCTACCTGTCCGACCAAGACTTCCAGGTAACGCCTCAGTGTAACAGCAGACTCTGGTCAGTAGGGGGCAGTGTTCACCAGTAGAAAAGGAAAATTCTGTATTGGATTTATATCTCAGGTGGAAAGGAGATTTATTTAAGTGCAGGTGTTTTTCAATCGCTTTGGCACATTTTCTTAATTTTTTCTCCATATGCAAAACTATTCACTCAAGTCATTAAACAGTTTGTGTAATTCAACACTCTTGTAAAAAGGACACTTTGTGATTAAAATATAAACATAATCATCAGCTTTATTATCGATCAATCACCTTTATTTATGTATCTTATTTTAAAAACAACCATGGTAGACCAAAATTCTTCACAAGTACAGTTTCATAAACACAAATACACATATAAACAGTAAAAATTATGCATTAACGTTCAAATATAGAACATGGTATCTGCTCAAGCAGTTTTAATGCCAGTGTAAAAAAGTAACTTTTAAGTAATGTTTTGAAATGCTCAATAGATTGTGCAGCTCTAATGTGGAGAGGGAGCTGTGGGAGTTAGAGACCTACAGGACCAATATCAAATGCTTCTGTTGGTTTGAGAGAGTGGTATTTACTGCAAAATATGTATCAAGTATTATACAAATAATTGATATACTGAAATCATAATAGTTTCAGGCTCGGACAATGGAGTCTGGATCTAAATCTGGTAATAACTTAGTCGTCACCAAAGCCTTTACGTTGTGCTTTCTGCTCCTTCTATTGCCTGAATATAAAATATCTTGATGTTGTGAACTGTGTTTTCTGTTGTTGAGTCTTTGGTCAATGAGCTTGAATCAGAGTGTGCAGTGTTTAGGTCGACAGACTGTAGAAAAAGATGCAGTGTTACAGTTGCAGTCTGTCTTTAGAGTTGATCTTATTGATTAGGTTCCGCAAGAAGTGTTTTGTACTTTTGATTTAAGAGTTAAGGCTTGAAAACAGACATATGGCTTGTTTTCTGTTTTTTGACAAAATGACAAGTTTTAGGATTTGTGCCAAAAAAATACATATTAGTGTCAAAGCGACTGAAAAAACAAAACAAAACTGTAAGAACACTTTGAGATACCATCTGAGCTCAGCACTTGCCCACATTTAAAGTGAAAACATTATTTTTGATCATATTTGCTTTTAATTCACCAGGCTAAACCACAATTTTGTGTTATTTTGCACCATTAAAGGTTCTTATGAAAAGAAGAAGGCTGGTGGTAGTAGTATTAGTAGTATTAGCAGTAGATGCTGTTGTACTTTAGTAATTGTGTTGGTTAGTGAAAATTTATGGAATGGAATGGGAAAACAAATGCAAGATTATTCAAATATGGGATTGTGTTAGTGATATATTATAGCCACAGTACATGTTTAATGTTACAACAGTTGATTTCTTTTAGGCAGATAACATAATTAGTGAGATGTATTTAGCTTGACGTATTGACATGTTTCAGCTGCTATTTGTGAGACATTTTCATGTTGTTTTTTTGTTTTTCAAAATTTAAAACATAAAAAGAAAACAAGAACAACAGAACTAGCATTAAGTACATTTCAAAATAAAAGGGCAACAAAAGACAAAATTAAGGCATATTTACTCCAATAGGTGTCCAATTTTATCCAAAATCTTTCATATTTGTCCATTTTTAAGTCAAGTCCGAATGCGATTTTGCGTATGTCAGGTATAATGTCAGTCCAGCCCTTAATTGCTGATTGTCTCATCCGTCTCATTGTAACGGCCTTCTTTCCTGCAGCCAAAGATATCCATTGTGTCCATGGAAGTTTTGGGACAAATACATACTTCTGAATTCAAATTGGATCGGGAAATCAAAGAGAGTCTGGAGTGCTTTCAAATCTCAGTCCAATCTTTCTCAGCGATAGGACAGTCCCAAAACACATGATAATTATGGGCCACATGGCAGCCACAGTTTCTCCTGCAGTTTGTGTGCAGTAGGGCTGAAACAAGTTCAATGATCAATTACAACTAATTTAGTAATCAAATAATCGTTACCTGGGTTATACACAAACATGTCTTATGTTTTCTGACTTGTACAAAGCAGAAATTGCTTCAAAAATACACAGTAAAATGTGTTCATTTAGTGTTTTTTGATCAGAAACCAATTTTGTCTGAAAACATTCTCCATCAGGACGTCTTCAAACAACATCAGTTTAGTTTCATATGGTATTTTTTTTTTAATCTGATATTTACGGGTATTTAGAATTCTAAACAAGTAATCGATCAATGGAAAGAATAATCACGAGACTAATTGACTACCAAAATATTTGTTAGCTGCAGCCCTCTTTGACAGTCATTTTCAGTTCTAAAGATACATCTCACTAATGAAATTGTCTGCCTAAAGTTTATCAAGATACTCACAGGAGTTGTTATTTATTTTGTATTTTTTGTGTTTACACAAGACTATTTTAGCTCTAAGTGGATGGTATTATTTTAACCGTAGTTCAGATGCAATTGTAAAAGCATTTCTTTGTAAATAAATCATGGCCATTATCTTGCAGACTCTTTTAGAAATGAAGAGAGATGAGTACGCCTCTCTGCCGAGCTGGAAGCAAATTGATCTGAAGAAAAGCAAAGGTCTGCTGAACTAGACGGCCCAAACAAAACAAAACCACTCAGCGCATCACATCTGCGGACGGGGGTTACAATTATTATTATTATTATCATTAAAACACAGCACACATTGTAATAAAAGAGAAGAAAACTCATTTATTTAACATTTCACAACGTGTGGATTTCTCTGTTGCTATTGTTCGCGGTAAAATTGATTTTCATATCGTGTCTGTACAAAAGAAGGAAAGAAAAACAAGAGAATAAATGGATTTCAGTGACAAGAAAGAGTGTTTACAAAATCCAACTAAATTATATAAACAAATAGCTCTCAGATTATTGAATGCTTGCTTGTTTTTTGGTATTTTACAGTCACGATTCACACGTGTTACTCGTGTGTACAAATCGTTGTTGATGTGCCATGTATATTGTAGCTTGTTCACTCATTGACGGTGCATTACAAAAGGTTCCTGTGGGATTTTCTATTAGCCGTGCATGGGAAAGCAGGAAGACATGCTCCAATAACACGCAGCATGCTAATTCTCCTTTCCCACATTCAGAGCAATACAAAAGACGCTTGTAACAGTGGAATATTTTCATATATTGTGTGGAAAAACAAAACAAATCTTGGTGTATTTCATTATTTATGTACTTTTTGTTCCTGGCCACTTGTAGATACAGATTAACAGCACATGCGCCTTCTCAATGTAATGTTTTATTAATTAAAGATATTTTTCTTCTTGCAATGAGTTGAAATATGTGGCATGTACAAACTAATCAGGTTGAATGTGAGATAAATATGATAAGTTTCATAATATGGATGTAATTATATGTCAAAAATGATTAAACACGGACGGAAACCCGGGACTCAACCAGACCAGAACCAAACTCGGTCCACACCAGAGCTTAAAGTGCGTCTGACAGGTTGGACTTGACTAAAACAGTCAAGATAACTATATTTAAGATTTTTATCAAAATGTTGCAGATTATTAGGTTTATAGTTTTACTTCTTGGTTGTAAATCATGACGTCACACTGTTACCCAGCAACCATGTCATACACTGGGCAAAAACTCCTCTAATGTCAAGGAAAATATTAATGGACAAACTGAAACATACGAGAACACCTTAATTACCTGAATTAATGTTTAAAGGCCCAACTTTTCAATCTCTCTCTAGTGTGACGTCGTCATGTTTTAAAACTCAGCTCTATCTCCTGCAATTTTTCTGCTCGATTGGTGTAAAACTATATTTACAACAGGTATTATCTCATCAAATAAAGTCAAAATAAGAAAATCATATGTCATACGCACTTTAACAAACCAGGACCAAATAAATGGGAAGAAGTGTGAACAGACCCTTTCATATTTCTGTCTGTGTGGAATTGTCAAAGTGCTTTAAAAAGTCTATATGACAGGTTAAACTACACATTTCACTAAAATGTAGTGAAAATGATTATATTTAAGATTTTACTAAACATTTTTCTAATTTGTCCCCAGTTTGGAAGTTTTCGTAATGTTTACAATTGTACTTCCTGGTTGAATATGAGCAGTAAATACAGATACAGGTAATTCCACAACTGTTACCTAGCAACCATACTGTAAACAGGGGCTTAAAATCCATATGAATTACAGAGAGAAAAGTTAATTTAAGAACACAGCCTTTGAAGTTACAATGTCCCAGAGAAATCTAAGGATGAAGTGGATTAAATGAAATAATAAAACATCTTTAGGAGCAGATTGGACACGTTTGTTGTTTCCACATGAAAGCCAACATGTTGAGAGAGCAAACTGACCAAAAAGGACCAAAAAATGTGTTTTGCCTGTTGCGTCTCGCCTTAAGATAACAACAGCTTTGGGAGCATAACTTATAAGCAAATGTATTTTAATGTTCACTCTAATTTGACATAAAATGAGCTCAAGATTTGTAAAAAGCCTGTGTTCCCGTCCTGGTCCACTGAGTCCCTGGGCCTTTGGGTGCAGTGCTGTTCCTGGGTGTTATTTTGCCCAGAATGGATTATCTGACTAAGCCTCCATGTGACTGCTGCTGAGATTGGATTTAGGCCCACCGCTGCGAGATGGCGCTCAAGAAATTTCCAAAGGTTTCTGATTCGAGACAGAGGCACTTAGACCTCACCATGAACAAAACTACACGGTTATACAATATTTAAACACTTACACTTCTATATCTGATGTGTTGTTTTGTTGAGGTCGTGGTACAAATATAATCCATTCAGTCTAGAAATACAAAGGAAATTGCAAGCTCTTTGTAGAAAAAACAATGCATGTCCTTGTTATCTATCAACATCTAAATTGTTTCTATTTATGTTGAATGTGTCTCCTAGAAAAACAACCGGACTTAAAAATATATCCTAACAAATTAAATTCAGTGCTGTACAAGTTGTGTGAAAAATGCTTAAAGATTAAGTTTTGTTTTTTATGTTTTGTTTTTTATTTTAGGAAATGTAAATAATTGGCCTAGAGTAAAGGAAAGTGCATTTTCACCTGAACTACAGGATCTTTTCAGACTGGATTGGTGTTTTGACAGAAGAACAAGTTTTCCGATTGTGCCATCTATACATTTTTTGTGCAATTTCATTCTAACAACACAACTCTTCACTTTCAAAATAATACAATACAATAGTTAGAATTACTTGAGTAGTTTGCTAATTTATCTTATAGATGCATTTATTGACTGTTTTACATCTACATTATTTGACATTTCTAACTAGTTACGAGGCGTTATCATTTAATTCAGTTATTTGTAAGTGTTCTTTTCTTTTGGCTACTTAAAAAAACAAATTGAAACACGTCAGATAATCCAGTTTGATAAATCTGAACTAAACTCAAAGACACCGTAAATATCTCTCAATCTTTTAACAATAAGTCTCCCATTTTGGCTTGGTTTGTTCGTGACCCTTCATAAAAACCTCGTCTACAGTTTCAGCAGAGTTTACAAAAGCGTGTGTCCTAAATGGCCTGTTCCCTCTGCGGGTCGGGAGCAGGGAAGCCCCGGTCGGGTTCGGAGGCGAGCGCGGCCTCCCTCAGCACCACCATGTGATCCTCCGCCGCGTTCAGGGACTGCTCGATCCAGTCCAGGCTCCCCGACATGTGGCACGCGTTCCGGGTCACCAGCACCAGGTGACTGACCGAGAGTAGCAGCGCCGTGGCCCTGGAAGAGATGTGGAGTTAGAGCCAGACTGTCGCTGCAAAAATCGGCTGTATCTTCATTTTGACGTTGTGACCAGTTAAAGTCTTTTACTTGCGTATCAATTTCATTTTAAGATAAATTATTGCATGGTCAGTCAGAAATACCTTGAAAGCAGTGAACTATTCTGCATCGCATGAGAAGTTAAATCTAAAAGCCAAAACTACTTAAATCCAGACTCAATTCATTATAAGCAAGGCCAGATATACATTTTTGCTGTGTATTATGTATTTTTGCTGTGTTCTTTCAGTTCTTCTGACAAGAGGAAATGAAGAAACGATTTGGACGAGTGACAAATGTATTCACTCTTAAAACCTTTGTCCAGTTGACTTCAAATTACTTTTGCTATTTTCCAGGACAGTATCTTCCATATCCACAAATATGATGTTGTGTGTGTTCATAACATGAGAGAAAATCCACCTAAAAGTGTGTCAATGTGCACTTCTATTCAGTCTATTTAGTAAATGCCTGCAGCCAAACTGTTTCTCTCTCCTGCAGTGATAGCAAAGTAATCAGCCAGAGAAGTGCAGCTCTGACAGTTGATGTAAAGCAGACACAGACGGCCCACATGTGTCCAGACTGAGGTTAAAGGGAGTCAGCCGCTGCAGGAATGTGCCTCAGAGCTGGGCACTGGTACAAGTGCTGTGGGGATGTGACACACGGCACAAAATGTCTAGATAATTCAAATGACTTGAATTCAAATCTTAAAGTTAATGAGTTAGGATGTACTTACTTGATGTTCCTAAAATATTTTCTTTGTTTAAAGGTGTTTCTGACTTATTATTTCAGCTTTTCGTCCAATATATGATAAACAGAACAATATTTTTGGGGCTCAATATTTATTGTGTGCATTTTCTTTGCACTTCGGGGAACATTTTCTATGTTTTTTCAACACCATTTGAGCAGTAGAGAGTGAAATAAGCAACTTTCATGACTCATTAACGACATAAACTAAAACATGTTTCATTGCGCTATTTATTTATTGCAACTTGTGTTTTTTAACGGTATTTGACATTTTTTGGGTGCAATTCTTGCCGTCAGCGGTATAAAGTAGTTTCAATAATATGTTTTATCACGATACTTCAAATTTGTGATCATGACAGGCTTAATTTCAAGCCAAATTGTTTGCCATTGAGTAAGAAATTTATTTTCTTAGTTTGAGCTAAAATATCCTGTAATCTGTCAGATTATGATTTGAAACTAGCGAAATATTGTACGTCACACAAACAATTACATCAAATAGGTCAAAACTACTAATAATCTGAATTCAGATGATTTTAAGTAAGGCTAGATAATATTTTTTGTTGTGTACCACTGAAATAAAATACAATAATGTTTTTTGTTTCACTGAATTGTGGCTCAACCCGAGTTTAATTGTGGATTAAACCTGATTTGGAGCTGGTTTAGAGATTTTTTTATTCCTGTTTAGCTTATGTTTAGTATTCATTTAGCTGTTGTTTATTACTTTTTTATTACTTATTTATTTATATATTAATATCTCTTTCTGTGCATCAGCAGCATTAAAGCAAACTAAAATTCATATTTTTGTCAAATTTACCGAGCGTCCAGGAGAATGGGGTCCAGCGGCGGGTACATAGACCTGACCACGTCGTCCACTCTGCAGGATACGACAAAAGAAACACTAAAAATTTAATGACCAAAGTAATGAGTTAAAGAAATGGCATCACTGTCTACCTTGGACTGATGCGTTTAGCCACTGTGATAATGTCACTGAGACTGGCCGGTGCTTTGACTTTTGATCCAGAGCCCATCGTCATGGCGACCAGCTTTTCCGTGAGCGTGTGGCAAATCTGTAAAATTTAAAATCGATTGCCATCTATTCATTCAAGGAACAAAAAAATCAAGGATAACAGGAATTGTCTTACCTTTAAAATTGAGATGCAGTGCGAGACCAAGCCACTGTTGAAACGTTTCTACAGTTAGTTTGGGGGCAGTGACAAACAATTTTGTAAGAAAATAAATGGTTTGACTTACGAAGCGTCCTCTATCCAGTCTTCGTTCTCTAAAATGGCTTCTATGTGAGGGTTAGTGATTACGACGTCATCCAATTCCAGCTCGGACGGCTCGCTCTGAGTCTCCATCGCTCCAATAAGGTCCACCGTGGGTCTGGAAAACAAACAAGGAAATAATATTAAAACAAGCCTTTTCTAGTCTGGGTTAAAGACTTGCACAATTTAGTTATCACTTCAAGACACACGACATTAGCAGTACCAGTTATTTTGTTTAGATGGCAGAAGTGCTCAGAACGAGTCTGGCGATGATTTAAGGACTTAAAACAGCAGAAGATAAGATAAGGATAAGTGACGTGTCTGATAAATGTCACTGATCAGTGGGGTGTTTTTCACGGTGGGAGAGGAGAGTATATCCAAACCAACATTCCTCAAAACAGTGTGAACGCAGCTAAATGCAACTTGAGGCATGTTTTTGACGACAGAACATTGTTAGAACATGGTTAAAAGTCACTGTAGCAGAATATGTGTCCTTTAATTATAACTCAAATTCTAACGTTTTTTGCAGTAATACTTTTTGAAGATACAAAGTTAAGGCTGAATTTACTGCTTCCAGATTTGCTACTATATGACCCATTTATTTATTTTTGCTATGATGGATCACTCCTGGAGTACGTTCGCCCACCAGCCAGAAGGTCGGTGCTTCAACACCTAGTTCCTTGCCTTTGGGTGAGGCCCTTCCCCCATCCTGCCAAGACATTAATGTTGAAAAATAAAACAAATCTTGCATCCACCAGTCAACCCCAGAGAAGCTGTGGCTCACCACTTCTACTTCATCTGTGAAGTATTCAAAGCTGTCACCCCAAAATGTTTCTTTATGACTAACCCTGGTGTGCACTGACTCCCGTCCGGCTTCAGTCCCGCTTGTCATTTGAAGAGTGTTATCGTGCAAAACCACGTGAATCTGCGTGGCTTTTGTCAAAAGTGGACCGCAGTAAACCGAAGCTGGTGAAACAATCTGCAGGAACCGGACTGGAGTCAGTGTACTTACAATATAAAATGTTTGTTTGTTCACAATTTTACGATTATAAATGCAAACAAGTGGACAATCTTTCATTATATACATGTGACCAGCTTCATGAAATCAAACTTTAACAGCCAGAAATAAACACTATATGTTTAGGTAAACTTGTTTGGATTCAAAAGTGAATTGAAACTTTTAACAACAACTAAAAGCCTATTTTCCCTCCTCATATTTTTGACCGTCATCATAATAAACCCAATAATCTTGGAATCCCTCTTCGAGACACAGTTCTGCTTCAGTTTTTTAGTTTTTCTCACTGACTTGGAGTCGAAGGGATGCAGCAGGTCGTGCGGGTGGCAGTAGCGGTGTTTGCAGACCACGACCAGAGCCACGAAGGAAGCCAGGAAAATGGCCGCCAGGATGCTGATCGCCACAATCACCACCGTCTCCATGGTAACGGCCCCAAACGCGGTAGCAACGGGATTAGCAGGAGGCACTCATCTGGAGAGGGCGAAACGGCAGAAAGTTTGATTGGGTCATCAAATACAAGACGCAAGATATTATTATCATTACAGAAAACAGATTCAAAATGGCACAATCGACACTGAAGGCTCAACCTTCACCAGCCTGTCTCATGGAGATGTACATTGCTGTGCCTGGAATGTTACACAGTATGGCATTAATCTCCATATCTTGCATTACTTGTTATTATGCTACAATAACCTTGAAAACATGTATTCCTACTGTGAGTTGGCTCTCAACAGATACGACATGTAACTTGGCTTGGAGGCGTCACTGTCTTGTCCCCATGGAGAAAACTTTAATACCATACTGTGTTGGGCTGCACAATTAATCAAAATAAATTTGAAATCTTAATTTGGACGCAATTAACAAATCACAATAGCTGCATTTTTTGACGTGCAATAATAATTTCCTCAACAAACAACAAAAAATGTTGCTGTTTTAGTTTAGATTTATTAAAACATTCTGAAACAAGCGACAAAAATATGACTAAAAGTGGCTAGAATTGACACAAACGCAAATAAAACTGCCAAAAATGCAACAAAAAAAACAACAAGTAAAACTGACAAAAACCTGACTAGAAGCAACAAAAACAAACTAAAAGTGACAAAAGCGCTATCAAATGCATCAAAATCCGCCATTTAAGGCAAAAAAATAAGATTCTGAAACACATGATTCTTTTATTAGTTTGTCAGGTCACATTTCAGTCTTTTTGTCAATTCTCCTGGTTATGTTTAAAATGTGAACTTTGAACAGAATCCTATTATTAAAACATAAACTGCAAATCTAATCGCAATCGCAAAACTGACCAGAATAATCGCAATTAGACATTTTTCTTAAATGGTCCAGCTCTAAGACAAAGCATCAATGTGGAGACAAGAAGGAGGCAGAATCTCCACCAGAAAAGTGTGGTAGTTCTCTTGCACATTGACTAAAGTTCATCTGTCCTCCGCTGTCACAAGCTGAAGCCTCCTGCCTCCTGCCATCGTTGTGTTACAAACAGTCGATGGTGGTTTTGTTTGCATGTGAGGCGTGGTTTGGTGGTGCCCTCTACCCGCTGCTGTCACTCATTAACCAGCCCTGCCCATTTCACTGTTTGGTTTGTAATTGTTCATCGCCCACTTCAACACACGCCACACACAAACACTCAGCGAGATTAAAGACCGCAGGATGAAGACTGAAAGTTCAAATCACTGCATTAAAGCGACGTTTATGTGGAAGGTAAAGTTTGGCTTGTCCAATCTGCTCCTAAAGATGTTTCATTATTTCATTTAATTCACTTCATCCGTAGATTTCTCTGGGAAACTAACTTCAAAGGATGTTTTCTTGAAATGCATATTTGTCAAACATCAGCCCTTAAAGTAGCTCCCCCACACACACAAACTTTGTACTTAACAAGAATGACGGAATGAGCTGAAGGATTTGTTGATATTTAATTCTAAGCCTGATTTATTAAAGTCTAAAAAAAGAGGCAAAATTTGAATTTGAGGCCAATTTTCAGTCAGATCTATTTACTCAAAAACTAAATAAGAAATCCAAAATCTCCTCTGTACATTTGTTTGTAATTAATATGAAATTTAAACCTGGTTCAGTCCATTTTTCAGACTTAAATGTTTCAAACATGTACACTTTTTGCCATTTTACACATGATGCCTTATTTTTATATGAAAACTTTACATGATGAAAAACTTGTATTACACTTTTTCACCATCTATTAGAGTAAACTACAGGACAAGGTTCAAATTCATATCTTTAAATTTAAGACTTTTATGTGTTCAGCTGCAGAGTCTGCCTTAAGAAGAAATCAGACTTTTTGTCTTAAATAGTATTAATTTAAAGTGAGTTTATTTTTTTATATATGTTCAGGGTTAAAAAAAAAAAAGTAGAAGGCAATTTTTGTTTCTTTTTAGCAAGACAGAAATAATACAGACTTGGATCAATCAATATAAGGAAAAAAAGTGATATATTTCTCTCAGTTCTACTAAAAACACATTTGCAGCTCTTAACTTTTCTACTTCTTTCACACTACATTAACTATACGGTCCACCGCTGAGCTCCAAATTATTTCTTTCAAATTATCTTCACAAACAAACATCAAGAATCAAAGGGACACTACAAAAAGTAAATTACTGAAACAGTGCTTTATATTTAAGTTGACTTTTATCATTATTTAGTTGTGTAATTAAATGACCACACAGCGCTCTGTCACAACACTGTACCAGGCCTGACACTGTGGCTCTGAAGAATGCAGTAATTCTTTAATCTGATTAATTTGAGTTGCTGTATCGCACTTTCTCCTGTTTCTGTTTTGCCATTTCATTACATAAATGCAATGTTAAAACCAAGATTAGATAACATGCTCCACTTAAAACGAGCACAATGTTATTTCTGTAAGTTTGAACACTTTACGAAAGAGGAAAAAGTCATTAAATTGCATCACAAAGAGTCTCCAAAAACGTGCAAAACAGTTGTTAGAGAGCACCAAAAGTTAAGAGAAGATAAACAACTTTCTATGTTAACGATTCAACACAAAACGCACACAATTTGGCCATTACGGTTGTGCGCGCGTAATTGGTTCTTCTTTTATATTAATCACAAAACAAAACACTATACTATCCATTAAAAACTAAAACTGTAAGAACTTTTCCGACTTACCTACACATTTTACTCCATTTAAGTTGAATTCCTTCGCGGAGACCAAAGCGCGTTTCCCTCCTTCATCGAGAGCGCGGAGAGAGCGCCGACATCTCCAAACCTTTGGGGGCGCGCACTCGGGCAGGCACGGCTCTCCGACAGGCGCAGGCACCACATTTTCACTCCTCAAACTAATCTGTCACACAGGTTTCCCCCCTGAACCCGCGTGCGTGCCTCGGAGCGCGTCCATGCGGCTCCAAACCAACGTGAACTGCGCAGATCTGACGCTGGGGGGCGCGCTTCGACCAGTTTTATGACGGATGTGGCGCTGGCGGCGTGACGGTTCCTCGTCCTGGAGTTTTAAATCTACCGTTTTGACCACGACTTGGTGTAATTTCAGCATTTGCATTTGGGCATTAACAAGTAGGCAGGATAAAATGGACAAAAGAGCGTTTGAGTGGGCCAAAAATATGTTTCTGTTGTGTTTCTGGGCGATGGTTGCAAAAGCTGCACGTGTTTAAGCTTTAAAAAGGTGAGATGATATTCTTTAACCTTACATTTCTTCATTTGTTTTGCTGAATATAAGCTTCAAGGAATTGCAACATGAGGTATTTGAGACATAGAAATGAGAAATACAGGAGATACATAATTTCTAATCCATGCAGGAAGTTCTTTGTAGCCACTTTTTAGTTGGCTTAATTGGTTACGGCTGCAAGATATACCGTAATCGAATCAAACTCGCAATTTAAATTAGACCCCAAGTAACGTGTTTTTCATTGCAAACAACAAATGATCCTTTTTTATCACCTAAAAAACTGCTGACCCCAGTTTAGACCTCTACAAACAGGTTCTGAAATACGTGAGATTTATTCAGAAGTCACTTCTGAAATAATTGTTAGTTGCAGCCATGATTTCAGGTTACAGTTTTTGGTTATGTAAGCTGCTTTTGCGTGTTAATTATATAGTTTCACCTTGTGGGTTTCATAATCAGTTTGCAGATTATATCATATTCACTTAAAGTTTAATGAGAGAATAATCCTGGTTATTTCCATTTGTTTGTTTAAAATTAGACTTTATTAAAGGTGCAATATGTAACTTTTGCGGTTGAAGGGCCACCGCCTGCATGTTTTTGCTTTGCCTGAAATGCTTCCCAGTATGGCAAATCTATCTCCATGGAGACAAGCAGACAACAAGGCTAAAGTTACAGCCCAGAATGATTTTTAGCAATAGATAAATATTGATAAAATAAAAAAAATAAATAGATAACAGTCGGCATTTGAGAGAACGACCACAAACAAACCTCATTCATTTTAATGTGTCAGAGCTGACAAACAAACAAAGACCGAGTTTATTCAGTTACATTGTGCCAAATACAGCCACAAAGACATGGAGAAGAATAAAACGATTGAACTGCCCAAATTTGTGAAGTTGTCCAAGTATGCTAAGATTAGATGTGGGCTAAAGGCTGCCGTGATGCTAAGCACCGGCTGCTGTATTTTAACATCTACAGAACAATCTGTTTACTTTTTCTGAGGAAACTGCAGGTCAACATCTTCCATTAAGACCCAGTTGTGACTTGATTTGTATCGATTGCGCTCAAATTAGACATACAGCAATTCACCAGGAAATGTATTCGAAGACGGAAAAAGTTATGACATAGGTAGAGGTAATTCCATAACTGTTACCTAGAAACCATACCGTAAACGGCGGCCAAAAATCCATGTAAATTACACAATAGTTATGATTTGATAAATAATAATACCTGGTAACACCTTTTATTTTTTTTGAATGGCCGTTTAAACTTCCAGAAAAACGTGCTAGTTGTCTTTAAATTGTCTTTATTTACAACGACGTGTCACACTTGATGACATCACAGAGAGATTCCTTTTTTTTAACTCTGTGCTACTTACTGTAATTTTAATTTAATACATAAATGCTCTGAATAAATGCAAGCTATATACATTGGAGACAAGCGAATATCCATCCATCCTAAAAAATACATATTGCACCTTTAACTTGATCAGTTTTTTCATAGCATTAACTCCATGTGTGTTTTCCACCTTTGCAGCTGCAGTTCTTTCTTCAGTTCCTCCGCTCTCTTCTCCCGGACATAATGACAAGGTTTGCACTTCCATTCCCCACTGAACTCTGCCCGTACGTCTATTCACACAACATTATCTCATTTGGAAGTGTGGAGTGACAATATCCCGCTATTGTCGGCGTCACCCCATGCTGCCACTTCTCATAAATTCCCCCATTAATGCCCCACGCGTCTTCGCCTGCACGTTCCACTTTGCTGGAGCAGATCCATACCACCAGCGGAGATAATTACACCCTCCTCAACGCCACGTCGAAAATGGAGAATGAAACGTCGGAGGATCTCGATCTGTAGAGGCTGGTTAATGTTGGAGCGGAGCCGTCAATCACAGCGATGAACTGAGGTGGGCCCCTGACACAGCAGCTTGTCTGAAATCACAGCCACAGACTGACAGAACGCGCTATGAGCCGTCGAAACTTCTAAACATATTTATTCAACATGAGTTTGAAGGAAAGAAATGAAGCAGATTTGTCAAATTATACTTGGATTTTTCGACAACAAATACGTGATACGTTTGAGGGGTTTAAAGTCTTACGTCAGTTTTAGTTTCCATGGGACCGTTCTGAGTTTTTCTCATCATTCAAAGATATGAATATATAATTCTTGTACTCAAGCAAGACTTCAAATTATAGTTGTGTGGATGCAACAATAACCGACATATTGTGAATTTATATCAAAAGCAGGGCTGTCAGGATTATTTTATTTGTCGATGATAATTCTATTGTGGACTGAGTTGTTAAATACACTATTAACCAAATAAAGGTTGAAATATGGTGACAGAAAGCTTCTAGAAAGAAAATATTTACAAATGAAGTGTAATATTGATGACATTCAGAAACAGTTTATTTTTTACATTTTGACTTCAAGGACAAATGTTATGCAAAATTGACTTTTTTGAACTTTTAACCATGTTCTGACACTGTTCAGTCATCAAAAGCTCACCTGGAGTTGCATTTAGCTTCATTCACGCTTGATGGATGAATCCAGGTTTGAAAATCCTCTGCCGTTCAACCGTCTAAAACCCTCTATTCAGAATTTCTTTGATGTGCGACATTTTGTCAATGTGTGACGTGGCTCCAAGAATCTTCTTTTCTGTTTTGAAGTCCATGAATCATCGGCAGACTCGTTCTGAGCATTTCTGCCGTCTTAACGCGATCATTACAGCTGAAGGTAGCTTAGCGTACCAACAGCATATCAAACCATTATGTGTAATTGCCTCTGCAGCCAGTAGATGGAGCCACAGCTAAATGATTATGGCGTCTCCCAAAGGCATTGATAAAGTTATATTGTTCGTTGTAAAAACATTGTATTTTTGGTTCTAAAACATGAGACGTCAAAGTAAAGATTATGTTTTAAAATCAATAACAATACAAACTAGATGCTGTTGCAATAGCTATTGCGAGTGACTGCGCAATTGAATTCGTGTGATGTTGGTATGGTCCGGGATTCGAACCTACGATCTCCTTATTGGGAGGCAGAAGCTCTAGCCGCTCTGCCACCGTGCCCCGCCTAAGACAGTTTAAACACCAAACTTTCCTGTAGGGGACCAACAGAAAGGCTCCCACTGTAAAAGATAGGGAAAAACTGCTCGGCAAATTATGAAAAAACTACAAAAGGTACATGTACCAAAAGTAATAGCAGACATTAGAAGACTAGGAACTATTGAAAAATGAAAAAAAATTAAAAGAATTTAAAAACTGTGGCCTGTGAAACGTGCCGAAAAACAGGAAAATACAAGAACAAATAGTGACTGCCTATGCATAGGCAGTCACTCAATAACACAATGTTTGTCCTTTAACAATGTTCTAACATTCACCATCGTCAAAAACATACCTGGAGCTTTATTTAATTTCATTCACACTAGTTTGATGAATGAATATCACTTGTTACACAGATTGTAACTGTCTGGATTTAACATCTGATTTTTAATTTGAATTTGAAGTTTACTTGAAAGACAAAACATCAAACATTATGCACAAAATCTGGTATTTTAATAGGATTGACCACAACAAATTGTTAAAGTAAATCATATCTGAAGAAGTGGTGCAATAAACACTGCTAATGAATTTCCTATTTTGCCAAAACCTTTAGTTCTTACACGCAGGAACAGTGAGCGCTCCTTCACTGCCTCGTGCTCTGCCCTGGTCTGACCCCAGAGAACAGCAGGTCCACATCGTTTATCACAGATTAGTTTGTTCTCTGGTGCATGTCTTAACAAACGGTGTCGGGCGGAGTATTGACCAGGAGCCGGGCTAATCATCTGGTAAAAAGTCAATTCTCCCAGAGAGGCCTTCACCTGACAAGCTGTAATTGAACTGTTAACTTGTCTGGTGCCGAATGAATGCAGTCTTAATTTACTTAACTTTTTAATGACATTGTACTCCTCAGAGTTATCAGACAGCTTACATTTACGCCTTCTTGAATAATACATTTCACAGTGTAACAGTTTTCTTAAATTTTAACCGCACTACAGTTTCAAAATCGGGCCGAACTTGGGCTCCTCCGTGCGTCTGTGTCGTTGATATTTATCGTTACACACGCTGGGATTTTCTATGATCGAGGGTCTAAATTACTCCTATTTTCTTTGACTACTCCCACCTCTGCTTTTGAGTTTTATTTTATTATTTTTGTGTTATTTAAAGTATGGTACAGTTTCTTTCTTCCAGTGCGGTTGACAGGTGTTTGACTATAGACTTTGAAGATGAAGGCTCTTTTGTTTCCCTGGAAGTTTTATCAATAAACGTTGCAGAAGGAGCTGGCAGCCGAACAGGGAAAATAAGCGAAAGTCAACAACAGTGTCATGTCTGTGTTTTTCAGCATTCTGACTTATAGTAAGGAACAGTACAAGTAAAATGTTATTAGAAAACTGCTCCTGTTGGTGTAAAGTGTGATAAACAAAAAGCAAGGTGCAAGATATATCCATTTTAGTTGTGCTTAGTGAGTAATAGTAATCATGCTGTTATTTAATATGCCATAATGCCTTTCAAGACACACAAAGATTATGCTGTACATTTTAGTATTCATGCCCTCGTCACTCTGATACATATGAATCTCATTTAAAATAATATGAAGTTATAGTTTTACGGTATATTAGAGACCTGGCCAAGATAATAGCCAACACAACCAATCAACACAATGCAGAGAATTACAAAACGTTGAAGAGGAAAAAAACAAGAAATAAAAACAGAAATGTGTCTCAATTACCGCACTTTTCTTGACCTAACAGTGGCAGTAATTTACCACAAGCTCAGCGAAATGAAAAAAAAAAAAAACAACTAAACTTTTTATGAAGAGAAGTGCAAAATAAACTGCACATTTATTTGCAAAACGGGAGAATAAACTCATGATTTCATCTTAAAACTCCACCTAACACATTTCATACTCAGGGACGTAGCCCCAGGTGTAAACCCTCTGAGTGGTCCCCAAATACATCATTTTGAATATGATTTATTTATCCCAACAAATTCAATTATTGTTTTTTTTTTTCATATACTTTTGCTAGAATATACCCCCTATGGTTTCAACATACCATCAACAACTTGCTATTTTTTTTTAAATTGATCTTGTTTTTTAAAGGGCCCTTCAGAAATTGCGCATAATTGTATTTAGTCTCTTAATGACTTTACTCAACCACCATGCATTTTATCACAGCAAAAATGGATTACATGTAGAAAAATGCAACTGAGAAAAAAACATCTCTTGCATTTGAGGCCCCTTATCTGCCCTGGACCCCGAGGAAACCAGTAACCTTAACCCAACCAGTCCAACGCCCCTGTTCACACCTTCTCCTTTCTGCTGGGGTCCACTTTAAATAATTAGTCGACGAACGCAAATCTTAATAAGACCGAATCTACCAGAATCGACCAAACGGCTAAATTCCTTCAGCTCTATTTGATACTTTCTGCTGACTCTAAGCCCCTCTCCCTCTGTGCTTTGCTCTTACAGGACACTCTTCATCATCCGAGGCGATTTCTTCTGTGGATGAAGTGTAGACGGCACCTGTTGTGTGCTGCTGAAGTGGAGACAGACAGACTGAGCTCCAGCTGCTCTCTCATATTATACATCATGCATCTTCTACTCCTCTTCAAATGCGCTCTTAACGACACAGAATTATGTTGTAGTTTATTTGCAGAGCTAAAAGTTTGCAAAGAAACTTGAGTTAAAAAACGTTATTGTAAAGTTAACATGACAAATGAGTTTTGGGATTTTTAATTTCCTATTTCCTTAACAAAATTATGATTATTATGGGCTCAAACACAATTATAGTTTGGAGAGAGATGTTGATTAAAATGTGCAAACAGCCAGTCGATTCCACCCATTCTCGGCAGCTTTGACTTCCAATGAGGCTGGAGAAATCTAATAATGCACAACAAACTGAGCTCTGGATTAGTTTTAATTTAGATGGACAGCTCATGTTTTGAAAATGCTGTCAGAAAAGCCACTTTAGATGGTTTGGACGAGTAAAGGCCCAGGAGAACGGACCACTGTTGAAGAGAATTATGGATGTAGTGCAGTGTTCAGTTTGAAAACAAAATGTCACCTAGTTTTACTCTGTATTTTAGCATCCAATCCTAATCCAGGTGATGTACAAGGGACCAGACTTGTTTCTTGCATGCAGACTGTTTGTATGTTGCATATGGTTGAAAACGTATAATTTAAAGGTGTGCAGCTGTTCTACTGAAGGTTTCAAAGGTCTTCTGGACACAATTTATGTTTCGACTGCCATCTGGAAGTCGTTTTCAATCTGAAGAAGCTAGAATTTATACTTCCCTGAGCTGGATTAGTCCTGCTCAAAGGGAGGAGTTATGCTTTCTTCACCTTTCTTTACCTGTCAGCATCGTTGTGGGTCGTTCTAACCGTATTGTTCTCTGCCGTCTCTCCAGAGGAAGAATGACTATGACCTTCTGCAGTTTAGATGCCCAGAAGACCTTTTCTACCTCAGACTGTTCCTGGACGAATGAGGGATTACAGGGACCATTGAAAGGTAAATCATTTGCTTGTGAGACAATAGTGTACCCTCCATCAGAAAAGTACACAGTTACATACATTCATTTAGTCATTATTATTCATTTAGTTGTTGTTTTTGACAGTAAAATATGATCTTGACCAAAACCATTTCAGAGCATTTTTGTGAAACTTAATTTACTAATTTAAACTTATTTAAGCTTTTGAAACCTTTGATTTATTTCCCTCTTTTTTTTATAGAAAGAAAACATGGTACTGAAAGGGTACAACAAAACATATGAGCTAAATCATCTACATAAGATCTGGCATATATCGTTTGAGCCCAGTCCTTGACAGTCGGTACTTTGACATCTATTTCTTTTTGATAGTTTGGCCAAATGTTGGGTTTTCATGAGTTTTGAGAACATTACATCACATTACTAACTTTAAGCTAGTTACTACTTGTCTAAATCTAAACCCTAACCTTAACAGTTTTTAACTCACATCTCAACTTAAAGCAGACTTTTAGGAGCTTTTAACCATAACATAATTATCCCATCTTGTCATAAAACCTCTAGAAGTTGCATATTTGAGTAATCTTAATTCTGTTGAGGACAAGACTCCATTTCTCCTCAGTCCTTCTCAACATGTCACACCCTCTGATATTTACTTTGTTCAACAATATTATTTTATCAGTCGGGGAAACACAAAAGATTTGGCAGCGTCGTGCAGCCATTTTTGCCACAAATGGAAAAAATTTTCCTCTTGCGATCAGGGCCGGCGCAAATCATTGCCTCGGGTTTCAACGCGGAAGTAATCAGACTTGTGTTTTTTAATTAAGTAGTTTTAGATCACACGCGACCCCTAACAGGAATAAGCGGTAGAAAATGAATGAATGAAAGATCAATATTGTGACTTATAATGTACAAAATATAACAATGATGGGTGAGTGCTTATAAAGTTTAGGCGAGTGCATCGGTGAGTCCTTTTGTCTGTGAGTGTGGACAGGTGCTCATCAAAGACCAGAGCAAAGGAACATGTATGCAGGAAAAAAAGAACGACTTGTAATCCAAAAAAAGACAGTGCATGGGCAAAAATGCATCATGAAGTTCCGAAACACTCTGCTTTAAAGTAAAAGTCCTTCAATTAACACATGGACATGACCTATGCGTTTCGACACACAGTGTCTTCTTCAGGGCATAGAAGAAGACACTGTGTGCCCTGAAAAAGACACTAAAGGACTTTTACTTGAAAGCAGAGTGCCTCGGACCTTCGTGACTGCATTTTTGCACATGCACTTTTTTTTTTTTTATTGCAAGTCGTTCTTCTTTTCCTCTATAAATGATCCACGGGTTTTGTAGATCAAAAGTATATAATAAACAAAAGCTCTACTTTAAAACCATGTTGTTGATTGAAAGGAAAAATATTCGGCATTTTTAAAATATTGTTTATATTAGCCTTTAAACATTTTCTTATACAAGCTGAACATGTAATTACGCAAGCCTTTGTGAAGTGTGTGAGTTAAGCTAGCAGCTACCGTGATCATGTTTAGACGGCAGAAATGTTCATCACGAGTTTGGCGATGATTTAAGGACTTAAAACAGCCGAAGAGTCTCAGAGAAGTGACGTCTAAAATTAGATAAACCCCATTGATGAAGGGAGTTCAGCAGGAAGTGTTTTTGACGGTCGGAGGGAGGGGTTTTTCTAATGCGTTAACGTTCCTCAAAACAGCGTAAATTAATATATTCTAGGTATTTACAACGTGAGGTCCTGATTTTTGTCTTCATAAGGCAGACCAGTCGCCCAAAATGAAATGTTTATACAGATGTTGGTTCCTACAATGTGAAATATACCTGCCCTTTCTGTCACTCCCTTCAGCCCTCACACTGTTTACACGATCGATTACACTGCTGCTGTTGAACGAGCCAGTACTTTGTTTGCTGTTTGAACATGGACAGTCTGATTATGGCCTTATGCAAGCAGGTAAAGAGTAATATTACTGTGCTTGTTGCTTTCTTTCTGTGGCTAAATCAAAAGCCGTGGGGTGTACATGTCCCTAAAACAGGCTTTCTTTTTAGTTTTGATAGAAAAATCAGTCTGTTTTGGCAATTTCCCGCTGTGTTATTTGGCACTGTTTAGAAGGAGAAGGTGCGTTTTTGATTAAATTCACTGTAGTAATAAATAGGCCGGTATTACACCTGGTTCACTCTTTTCAGGTGTAATCAAGTGTGTATCCGCTCCCTCGTACTTCATGCGTGAGTTAAGAGTTTTTGCCTTACTCAAGCTGAGGCTGAGAAATTGAAAATATAATGAAGTATGGCTGGGTAGAATTCAACACGTCCATATAACAAAAGGGACCTGGATATGTTTTGGGACTTTAGATAAGAGTTGTCAGTCTTCAAAGAGGAACCCAAAAGAGATTCTTATACGTAACCTTGTAACGGAGCAACAGAAGGAAAGAAAGATAGCTGTAATGGATCTAGGATTGAATATAACCGCTGTAGAGGAAGCTTGTGTAAACCCACTGCCTTCTGGAGAAAAAATAGATCATATTGGAATTGTTCTGTTGGAGTTATGCAGAGTGAGATTATATATTGTGTATAGAGTGTATTGTCTGTGATTTAAACTATTAAAATCCCCTCAAATAAACACAGAAATGTCTAGTTTAATTTCCTAAACAAGGATTTTAAGTGATATTGGGAGCGGAAGTGGTTGGCATCCCGCTCTTGACATAAAAATCGTTGGTTGAGCGGTCAGATCCACTGGTCCATAGGTTGGTGATTCCAGCTCCCTCAGGTGAATATTGGTGTTGTGTCTTTGGGCAAGACACTTGACCCGCCTCACCTTCAGTGTCTGTGTACTCTGGCGTGTGATCGAATGGGTGAATGGTTCCTTGATGTAAGGTGCTTTGAGTGCCTTATAGGTGGACAAGCGCTGTATAAAAATGTGACCCTTTACCATTTTCCCACATTTCTGTCATTTGTGGTTAATTTTATGGTCCATTCATAAAACTTGAACCTCAACCAAGACATTTACAGACACGTTTGAGCACAGTTTTTATTGATTGTTTATTGTTGTCATCTGAATGTTACAATTTAGATTTAGATCATTTTTATCATATCGCCCACCGATGCATGAAAAAACTATCCCTTGTATTTTATGGCCATTTTAATCCCATCATAAGAATTGGATAAAGTGCACCGTGTACCTTTCTGGTGGCGGTTTTACTTCTGGCTTTGCCTTGTTTTACCTTTAAAAACATGTACTCTACTGTAAGTGTGGCTCCACAGATCTGATCTGTAACTGGTCCTGGTGGTGTCACTGCCTTGTCTCCATGGATATTGACACATTTAATGCCATACTTTGCAAAATTCCCGGAAAAGCAATAACATTTCCATCGAGACAAGAATATGGCAGACCCCCAGAAAAGTTTTCATTGAACATATTTAAAGTACACAGAAAAATCTAACTTCCAGAAAGAATGCCAAGGTAGCAATTGTATTATAAAAATTATGGAAATTAATATAAACTGCATGCGTGGTTGTTGCATCGTGGGTTCAGTTCTCAGCCTCGAGATTTGCTGAGCGTCTCTGTCCTCTCTCCCCCCATTTTGTGGGTGACAGGTTAAACCTGACAGCCTGACGCCTTTTTAAAAAAGGAATTGATATAAAATAGAAAAGGAATTGATATAAATTGCCAAGAAACAAGATTCTTCTTTAAATCCTTAATTATTTACATGGGTAAAGTTACTAATTACAAATACTCACCTCATGAAATGGGGTCAAGTTTTTGGGTAATTGTACTTTTTAGAATAGAGTTTTATAAAATTTGATGGAAATTTTAATTAAAAGCATGCCCTGAAATGAGATCAACATTGCGTTAAAAAGCAGTAAGTAGTGCTTTGAGTTATATCTTTCATATATACTAGCATTGGACACTCTATTTAATATTCCTATATACTCCTGTTTTGTCTTTGTATTGATTCAAGACCAGCTGGAAAACAAGAAAACAGCCTAAAGAACACTTGTAGCTCCTATGTCACGGCTTATAATTGTTCTGTTTCCAATATTTTCAAAGGCCTGCCCCGACTTAAACTGTGTCAGATGAATGATTCCAGCTCATTTATCGGCGTCTTTTTGTGAATGGACTCTTGCTGCTCTGGAGGCGTCAGAGTGAGTGACTCTTGTGCTTTAATTATCTGTTTTACAAGTGCTCTTTCTAAGCTTTTAACTTTCTAAAAAGAAAGAGATTTAAATGAGGAATGGCTCGAAGCTATAGCCCAAAACTCTTTCGACCCAGTTCTTGCTTCCTGCTTTCCTTTTGGAGCGTAATGATTTAAATGTGGCATGATTCAATTCAGTGTGCAACCTTCTCCACTTTATCCATGCTTGGGACCAGCATAAAGAGGCACTGATTTCACTGCCATTAAAAGTTCAGAAATGGCAAGAAAATTCTGTTCAGAAAGAAAACTCATTCTAGAGAGAAAAACAAACAAAACATAGAAAAACTCTTGCATACTGCATCAATACACATTTCAGACTTAAAGGTACACTGCGTAACTTTTCTTGTGGAAGGGCTGCCACCTGCTGGTCTCCATGGGGATGTTATTGCTTTGCCTTGAATGTTACACAGTATGGCATTCATTTGACGTTTATCTTTTAAGCAATAAAAAGCCTCCAGTTGATCATTGCAAGATAGATAAATGCAATGCTTTTAAAGGACAGATATTATGCAAAATGTACTTTTTCGAGCTTTTAGTCATGTTCTAACATTGTTCCATCATCAAAAACACACCTAGAGTAGTATTCAGCTTCATTCCTGCTTGTTTGATTAATCCTGGTTTCAAAATTTTCTCCCCCTCCAACCCTCAAAAACAATCCGTTCTGAATTCCTTCGATGTGTGACACTTTTCAATAACTGACGTCACTTTTTGGAGAATCTTCTGCTGTTTAAGTCCTTAAATCATCGCTAGACTTGCTCTGAGCATTTCTGCCGTCTAATCACAACCTTTACAACTGCGTCACAGCTAACTACTGTCAAAATTAGATTGCACGTGTATATACAAATGTGTGTAATTGCTTCTGCAGCCAGTAGATGGAGCCACAGATAAGTCAATACTGCGTCTCCCAAGACAGTGAAAGTTGTATTGTAAAAACATTTTATTTTTCGTTCTAAAACATGAGATGCCAAACTTACGAGCGTGTTTTAAGGCCAAAAATACAAATAATGCATAATATTTGTCCTTTAAGGCAAATATCTCCATGGAAACAGGTAAACCCCAATCTATCGCTTTCAGTTTGCTGTTTATTGGTGATATTTTGAGAACTTTTGCCCATTCAAATGACATATTTTGTTTTGAATTGGTAATTGCTATGGCAACGATGCTAGATATTCATCACTCTGAAACCCATCATAGAAAAGTTCCATGCAGCACCTTTAAGTCACAATTGGTTTGGACAGTGTTCAGCCTGGATGCACTGGGTTCTCTTCTGGAGACTGGCTCTTGATTTCTTTTCGGACCACCTCCAGACAGGTGTTTTGGGTATGAATCTCGTTGGTACATGTCACTCTGAGGGCATCATCTCAAGCCCAATTGGCTGGTTTCTCTACAGCTCTTTCTATGACTGCCTTAATCTTTGTCATCTCAACAATTTCAAACATTCTTATGAAAAAAGTTGGCCACTGTCCAGGGTGTACCCCGCCTAAGGCCTAAAGTTACCCGCGATAAGCAGTAGAAAATGAATGAATGTTGTCAAGTTTATTAAAAAAATATCGAGACCCAACACATTTTGTTTTGTGATTATCAAACTAATAATTAAATATTTGTGTTGAGTTGGAAATAACTATTGTTTAAACTCAAATTGATAAAAAACTGCACATTTGAGTCAGGGAAAATCTCTTTTGTAAATAAATAAACATATCTTAATACACTTGGACATGAAACACTGCGGCCGCCACCACTTTGTCATCTTCAGCAAAAAACACGAGAGACGAGCTTTATGTCTCCCTTTGTTCTTTTGCCAAGAGTGGGATTTTGGAGCCATTATAGCCTCAGACACGACGTAAAGCTGTTTTGCAAAAAGCCTGGTGGATTGTGTGAATTCCATGGGCATTTCTCTGGTCCTGCACTCCGGCGAGACCCTCCCCCGTTATCTGAGCGTGCACTAAACACTTCCATTGTGTCGGTCTCAGTCACGCCGCGTATTCTATGACTCGAGCACAAGCCCTGCAGAAACGGAGAGCCGTGTAAAGCCCCGGAGCGCTCATCCTCAGGGTTTAAAAACAGGACGCAATCGCAAAAACTTTGACTGGGTCACAATATTCAGTGAAAGGATATAGAAATGAAAGTATATCAATTTTTCTACTAATAGCAGTTCTCAGCAGTGGTTTGAATCCAGATTTATGTCGTCCTTTGGGATTGTACTTGTTCAGAACTATAGTAGCAATTGTGTAGTCCCATTTTGTTATAGACTTTAGATTTAGGTGGTAGTTAATAATTTCATATTGGTGGAACTTGGTGTAAAACGTTAGAGAACCACTAACCTATACTGTATTCAGACACAGAAATTGTATTATTGTACCAGGGTTTGTGTTGGGCATTAAAAGGAAAGTCATTAAGTAAAACTGGGCCAAAATAAGGCCTTAAAAAGCACTAAATTCAATCTACACAGGCATTAAATCTAAAAAACATTTTGACATGTCGACAAAAGTAAAAGAAAGACAAAACATACATTTTCATTGTTAAAATTTCATGTATATTATCTTTTTGAATATTATAAAGTAGTTTTGGGCATTCTGCTGCCCAATGAAATGGTCACAAGACAGTAGCTTTGACATGATAAAAGCATAAATGTCTTGTTTTGACGTTGATGAGGTTATAAATATAGAAATGCGGAATTAAATGTCATTAAATTTGACTTTCTGAAACCTGCATAAACCCTGTATACGGACTGTTGACTAGAGGTGGGAGATATATCGAAAAATTGAGAATGTTGAAATTGTTCGAGTGTCTATAATCAACACTTTTAAAAATGAAACCAAAAAGAGCAGATTAAATAAAATGAACTGAAGCACCTGGGGTAATCTTCCAAACAAGTGATATTTCTACACTTTTTTTCTTGTCCATTCTTTGTGCGATATTATAACCTGAACAAAGGTATTTACAGGTACATTTTTGCACATTTCTAATGCATTGTGAAAGTACTGTCTACATACTGTTAACAAGATGATGCAAAAATAAATGAGAAGATATTTATCATTGTCAATATTGTCCGGTCCACCCCTATTCAAAACGTGTACAACTCGTCCTGTACAAAATATTTAGCACTGAAACACAAACACAACGTCCCTTTATAAACACAAGTGTCATTTGGTGAAGTTTTCGCCTGTTTTGTCTTTAACAAATCACTGAAGAGGGAAGCAGAGGCTATGATGATGTGCAGGGAACTCTCAGAAGCTGACGATTCCAAAACTCTGTAAGAAGACCAGACAATGCTTTGGAGATACAGTAGCAGCAGTTTTGGACGCAGTAAAAGTGACTCTGGACTTCAGTGATATCATGCAGGACATAGAGACATGATTCCAGGATGGAGAAGTTACAGAGAACGAGGTTGTGGATGCCTCCGAGAAAGCCTCCAGGTCTACATTAGACATTCCATCCTCTCTGGGGTGTTATTTTCAAAACCAAAATGGGTGAAACGTGCTACACTTTTCACAAGAAGGTCCACGTCTGGACCCACATGAACCTAGGCCCACTCTCTGTGGTGAAGAGGATCATCGTCTCTCTGTAAACGTCTAACCAGCACCAGTCATAACTCTTCACTGTGTTGAATAAATGTAACAGCAAACATCTTTACTGAATGTACTATATTGTGTCCATCACAGCTGATGATGATGTTTACTTCTGTCATCATTTCTGATGACTATAAACCTGTTCTGGAGCCTGTCACAAGAAGAGCATTTGTATGAGTTATGTGTCTCTGGCTGTCAGAGCATTTATTTTTCTGCACTTATAGCTGTCTCTTATCTGTTTTTTCCCGTTCCAATGTTTGGATCCCATCCAGTTCTTCTTGGCTTGATTTTACATCTCTTAAGCTCTGTCTTTAGTTGGTCTTTTCACTCTTTTCTCCTCCCACTGATCACTGGCCGTGGAGGAGCTGGCCATGCAGCACTATTTGGGTCAATCAGGTAATCTGAATATCATGTCCCACCCACCGCAGCTGGCTGTGCACTTTTGTGGCCTCAGTACTACAGCAGCATGTCCTTTCAAGGATTTATCCAATCTCGCCAAGTTTACTATCTGACCATAGGTTTTACATGTCTTCAATGTGCTTCATCAACAAATTCCATGTGAATTTCAGAAGCAAAATATATGCAATTCCAAAAACATGTTTAGATGAAAAATTAGGTTTATACATTTTTTTTTACACACAAATTATTAGTTTTGTGTTTATAGTTCATCATTACTTTATTATTTACCATATTTACTAATGCGTTAAAAAAATAATAGAAAAAAATAAGCAACTCGTTCAATGTCCTGTGTCACCACTGGAAAAAAAAGTGCCGCCCGAAAAAACAACCCGTGACTCTCCAAAATATGCGATATCCAAAGTTGCTATAGAGAAGCAGACTTGGCAACTACCTTCCCAGCCTAATAATATATTCTTTCTTACATTACTTCTACTGTGAACATTATTGGAAAGCTTTTAGCCACAAATTGATTTTCATATCTTGAGAAAGACCATGCGCTTTTACATTTTCTTCTTTATTGGAGCCACATTATGGTTTGGATGGAGACATAGCAGGAGCTCATGGTTATCGTGTGACACACTTTAAATCTGTGAAGTCGCCCTGAACCGTGTGCACCGCCGCTGGCTGTAGTGAGCTCCACCTCCGCGCTTTGTTCTTCCTGATTCCACACGAGCACGCCGCTTCAGGCTAGAGACGGTTTTCGTTACAAATATTGTTTCGTCATTTTAATCAATTAGCTAATTATTTCTACTTTCATAAATTATGCATGTTTCCTTTAGCATTGAAGTCTGCCTGGAAACTAATCAGAAAAATGAGCCTGGCCCTCTTATCCGTTCTTTTTTGTTGCTCGATTTTGTATTCCCCTGAATGGCTCTAATTTAATTGAATCCAATCTGATGCAAAAGACTAGCTAACCTCTTGATTTCTTATCACCGCAACGCTGAGGAATTGCTTCCTCTTTCCACTCTGTTCCTAATCTTCAATTTCTTGTTGTTTAAAAGCCTCAGGGAAAGATGTACGACACACAATACTTTTATCTGCCACTGCTGCATGAAAACGAAACGATGTTTAGTGGCCCGACTCAAGACTTTCATAAAACAATTTTTCAAAGGACAAAAGCAATATTTCACTGTAATAACTAGATTTAAAGGTTGGCCTTGTGTGGCATTTTCCTTAACAATATTACACGGGATTAATGTGCCTGGTGACCTCCAGCATGTCCAATATGTCATGGGAAGCAGCAAACAATGTTATTTCATTTAAAAAAACAAAAGTAATAGCATTTTTTCTGATCCCAGTTACATTTGCGATATGTTTGGAAATCTGGATTTCTCTTTATAAAATTGCAGACACCTTAAGGACACACATTATGCTACATTGACTATTTTGAGCCCGTACTGACATTGTTCCTTCATCAAAAACATACCTGGAGTTGCATTTAACTTAATTCACGCTCTGTTGATGAATCCTGGTTAGACAATCCTCACCCTGTCCGACTGTCTGAGAATCTTCTTTCTGTTTTTAAGTTCATAAATCATCACCAAGCTCTGAGCATTTCTATATACTGTACACTTTTGTGTAATTGCGCCTGCAGCCAGTAGATGGAGCCACAGCTAAGTTAATATGACGTCTCCCAAGGCAGTGATAGTTATATTGTCAAAGCATTTTATTTTTAGTTCCAAAATATGAGATGTTAAAGTAAAGATACTCAAGAATTTGTCTAAAGACCAATAACACAAATAATGCATAATATTTGCCCTTTAAAGGACACATATTATGTTAAATTTACTTTTTTGAGCTTTTAACCCTGTTGTAACAGTGTTCCATCATCAAAAACACACATGAGTGGCATTTAGCTTCATTAGTGATACTTTGGTGAATGCTGGTGCGAAAATCCTCTCTCCTCCAACTGTAAAAAACACTCCCTCGATGACTGACGTTTTCTCAATATCTGATGTCACTTATCTGAGAATCTTCTGTCTGTAAGTCCGTAAATCATTTCCGCCGTCTAATCACGATCAATCCAACTGCGTAGCTTCACAGGAAAGACGGAAAAAATGCCCTGTTTGTTTTTCAACTTGTGTAATTTCCTCTAAATGCAGTGGGAAACAGAAGAGATACAGAAGCTTTTTTTTTTTAGTCCTACAACATGAGATGCCAAAGATACTCAAGAGCATGTTCAAGGGCCAGTAACACAAATAATGCATAATATTTGTCCTTTAACATGGGGTGAAGCTGCAAAAATAATAAAAGAATCACATGCAATCCAGAAAATGTAGAGTTGGTAAGATTTTTTTTTTTACTGTTTGCCTTTGTTATTGCAGTCCTTACGTTTTTCTAAGTGGGACCTTTGTGATTTTTATCTGTGAAAAGTGCTATACTGATAAAATGTACTTACCTTTCAACGTTTCATTAAGTTGTGGTTCAATTTATTGCCTTACAGTGACGGAGGACCGGCAGAGACATTCAGCAAACTGTCACAGGCCCATCCCATCCAGAAGCCACTGAGTTCAATCAAGCAACAGGTAACACTTTTACTGATGTTCACATTTTTATCATCGCTGGAAATTCAATTGTTTTCTGTGAATCTGTTACTCAGGATTCAAAACATTCCAGTTTAACCGCTCTTTAGAGAGAGAGAGTTGAGGCTTGTGTCTTTCACAAATCTTTTGGCTCGTATTTACAAGGATAATTTTTTTTGGGCACATGCAGAGATTTTTCAGACGGGGAAGTGAAGCAGGGTGGGTCCCTACAAGGCACAGCCAATCAGCTTTCAGCGACTCACATGGTGGTTCTTCTTTCATACAAGTTTGTAATTGCTGAAATGTTTTAGAATGATGGATCTGATTTCCTCACAGCATTACTTTATGGAGGAAAACGCACAATTTGCTCATTTACAAGAAAAAACTTGGGTAATGCAGCTTTTAATTGTTTCTTCTATTGTAAAGTGAACTTATTTATTATTGTAAATTAAAAAAGAATAGAAATTGCACAATTAATCAATTTCGAATTGAAAACGCAATGTTTTTGAAGTATCATATAATTGTAGTGCATTTTAGATTTGTACAAACACATTCTTTTTGTCACTTCATAGACCTATTTCAGTTTATTTCTCAGTTCCCCTTGACACTTTTAAAATGTGAACTCTGAACACAATCCTTTTATTAAAACACATTACATTAATATCTACACAATTTGATATTTTTCCCAAATCGAGCAGCTCTGACATCAAGGGATAGTTTACTTTTTGTTCCATTCACATTTGTGCAATATTTGAATCTCAACTAAACCAAACACAAACACTGGACTGCAAAAGTATAATGATTGTTATTCAGAATGTTATTATGAATCTTGAGATATTCATTTTTGTCAATATTGCCTCTTATGCAGACTGTATTGGCCGCTTCTGATGCTGTCGTTGACTCTCTCTAATTGCCAAAATGACCAAATTGCCTGCTGTAAATTTGCTTTCCCATTAATTCTAGTCCCACATAGACTCTGCCTGTGCGAGCCGGGGAACACACTGTCTCCTCTTTCTCAATAACCTCCTAAATCAGATCATTATTGCTGGGAACAGGCCTGATTACACGGCCCCTGCTCTGGTGAACTGTGTTTTAACCAGAGCCCACAGAGAAGTCATGGGTCGGCCTCGCTCAGCCGAATTCCCCCTCTGCGCTCTATTGATCCGACCTGCTCTGTGATTGATGCCGTCTTTAAAAATTCATTAGTTTGAGGCATGGGGGATCAGCGGGATGGCCGGCGCTCCCGTAGGCCACATTTGTCTCTGTTTACAGAAGCAGAACAGCCAGTGGACGCACAACACCTGACAAGCAACAAGCTGTGTGGAGTGGAGCAGCACGATGGACTGAAATCGCAAATTGAAGAGACACAATTAGCACATCGCGAAGGTTGCAATTTTAGAAGTGCAATAATTTCCTCACAGCTACAAAATATCATGTTTCGTTAGGCATAAAAAACTGCTAGTGCTGTAGTTTATATTTGTAAAACATATTCAGAAACAAGTGACAAAAACGCGTCTAAAAGTAACAATGGGAGAAAAAAGTGACTTAAAGCAACAAACGTGCAACTAAAAGTGACAAAAATGTGACTAAAAGTGACTTACAGGGCAATAAAAGCGACAAAATGCGTCTATAAGCATCAAACACGCTTCTAAGACCAAAACGCGTCTTAAAGCCACACATGGGACTAAAAGCGCCTTAATGTGACTAAAACTGACACACAGGCCACTTAAAGCGACAACATGCAGCTAAAAGTGACAAACACGCATCTAAAAAGAGACAAAAACCACTAAAAACCACAGACGGGACTAAAAGTGACTAAATGCGACAAACACGCAACTTAAAGTGATAAACCTGCGACTAAAATCAACACACATGGGGTTAAAAGCAACAAAATGCGACTAAAAGTGTCATTTGACTCAAAAATGTGACTAAAAGCAAACACTATTAGTGAAATAACCGCTGCTAAAGGTGGCAAAAACGTTCTGAAACATGTGATACTTCATATTTCAGTCTTTTGTCAATTCTCCTGCTTGTGTTTAAAACGTAAACTTTGAACAGAATCCCATTATTTAAAATATAAACATAAATAAATATTTTTTCTCAAAACGTGCAGCTCTAGTGTACAGACAAGTCCTTTACTTTGAACTGCAGGTGTGTATTCTACAGCTTGAGGTTTAGCATAGTAATGATGGTCTGTAGAGAATGTCATTTTCTCTCATTTTATGTATTTGACCAGGAAAGTTGAGATATCGAGATCTCCTTTTCAAGGGAGTCCAACAGCACAACCCATAGACAAGGGCTGCTTGATTAATCGCAATCAAATCTAAATTGCAACTTCAATGGACGCAGTTTGCTCCAGTTTTTTAAGTGCCATAATTTCCTTCACAAGCAACAAAGTGTCCTGTCGTCCTCTGCAGAAAATGCTAACTCTGTGGTTTACATTCTGTGCAAACATGTTCTGAAATACATGGGATTTTGTTAATAGTTTGACAGTTCATATGTCTTTTTTAGTCTTTTTGTAACTTCCTGGAAGCGTTTAAAATGTGAACTTTGAACAGAATCCTATAATAGCAACTGTGTCATCCTTTAAAGTCAGACAGTTTTTGAACAACATTAAATGCTGGGGACACAATTATAAACTATTGCATTTCCATATATTTCTGATTCAGAAGGGAGACAAAATGAGACAATTTAATAGTTTTCTGTAAAGAATCCAATCTGCAGAAACAACATTTTCCCCCTGCTGTCCTGACACCAGGGACAGTCAGAGTGAAGACGTCCTGAGGCAAAGCATGTTTATTTGTAGAGCACGATTGGAACACAAAGTAATCCAAAGACAGAATAAGATATCGCAAAGTATGAGGTTCATCAGACCTGCCTGAAGATAGTTTTCATGATTGTTCTCCAATTGTGGTAATAAATGTATTTGAGAAGAATTAGTTTTGCCAAAGTATAATGTAGAAGAAGCAGCTGTTTGGGTCAAAATCAGGCCGCTGTGTGTCGTCTGTATCTAGTTATAAAGCTGTTTTATCAATGGAGAACCTGGACGTGGGCTAGAGTGGTTTGCAGAACTTTGCTTTGGCCCCTGAACGTTTTGAAACACATTTGTTAACTGCATGAATCTTGAAAGAATGCTAATCAGTCAGTAAAGTGAGGAATGAATGCCGACTGTTGCTATATGTTAGTAGTTAGTTTCAACTAGTTTAAACTTTTACATTTTTAAGAGTGTAAAAATTGTGTCTCTTGGTTTTGTCAGTCGTAACATATGTGGACTATTATGTGCAGAGTTGAGTTGTGTTTGTCCTTGAGCAAGACACCATCCCACTTTTCTATGTTTTGAACGTGGTGAGGGAGTGTCATTGAAGTAGTGTATAATTAACCTTAAAGTGTATATGGCAGGTTCTTGTGTTTTTCTAACTAATTACTTAGTTTGGTGGATAGTCCCCGTGGTAAATATTTGTCATAATTTTACCTCTAGTTTGTGAGGAAAAATAAAAGTTAAAAATTACTGGAAGTAGCGCTGACTTCTTAAACAGAATCCCTCTGTGATGTCATTAAGAAGCGACATTCCATCCAAAATGACAATGTGCAACTGTTTAAACAAGGATTTAAGGTGTTATCAGGGATTATCATTTGTCATGACATAACTATTGTGTAATTTATATGGATTTTGGCCTTGTTTAGAGTATGGTTGCTAGGTAACAGTTTTACCTCTACCCGTGTCACATCTGCTACTCATGTCCAACCAGGAAGTAACATTATAAACATCACAAATCTGTCAAACTGGGGAAAAATAGGCAAATCTTTAATGTAATCATGTTCTCTACATTTTAGTGAAATGTGTCTCATATATTTTAATCTTAAAGGAGACATATACTTTCCCAGGTACTTGGTATTAAACTATAACAAAAGTAGATAATGATTTTACATTTTGTTCAATGTAAACTGCATTATTTTTTAAGAAATTGCTTAGTAATTGAAAGAAGGACTCGACTTCCTGTTCAAAACTGCAGAACTGATAAGCCCCGCCTCTTCATAGTGACATTTTCACCGTAACAAGCAGCAGATCATCATTTACATGTTATTTTTAAAAAGTGGTTGCGTGACATTTTAGAAAACTACATGTATCACCCTGAGTCTTATTTTTTAACTAAATACACGAATATGGGCGGGGATAGGTGGTAGGTGAAAATAGGACTTTTCAGACCACTCCAATCTCAGTTGCAGGACAATACAGGATCACGCAAACATACATGAACCAATCAAAATACAACTTTGAGTAAACAAACGGTGAGGAAACACAGTAGTACTCAAGTTAAAAGCTCATCAAAGTTGATTTTGGATAATACATCCCCTTTAAGTTGCGAGTATGTGATGAAAAATGAATAACGACTAAACTTTAGAGCTTTCAGAGGCTTGTCAATGTATAAAGCATAAGAAGCACTAACAATACCCAACATTACAACAGGAAAATAACTAAAATCTACAACACCACACTGCAACACAAGCTCACAGTTAAATCCCTGCGTGTATCATTCACACATTATTGATGGCCTAATTTTTCCTCGTGCTTACTGCAGCCTGTAATGACCGCTCTTACGGCATGACAGGACCACAAATCCCTCCTCCAACCCATGAAAAACACACGCTTCATTCAGAGGCGCGGGTCGCTCAATTATCCCTGACAGTCGCATGTCATAAATAACACGGGGGGTGTGTTTTAATAAGGCCGTTTACCTGCACCAAATGAGACTTTATTATAGGGCTCGGCAATACGGTGATAAAAATGGAATTGTGAGCTCATCCCTGTGACAATCTATTGTTGTGAACTCATCGTAGCGTGATTCACTGTTTCTCTCTTTAATGCAGCTGTCGGTTCAAACATACTTTTTCTCCTGTTGTTTAGCCTCTGAAGCCTCTGAGCAGATGACTTTATTCACCTCTTAAAGGCCAGGGCTGCACAATTAAATAAAATCGACACAAAAACGCAAATTTAATGGATGCAATTAGCAAAACAAAAGGCTGCAATTTTTGAAGTGCAGTAATGTCTTGCACAAACAACAAAATGTCTTGCTTTGATTTGAATAAAAACGGCTAACACTAGTTTGGATTTGTACAAACACATTGTGAAACAAGCGACAAAAGAGATTAAAAAAAGCATTAAAAAGCATCAAAATGTGCCTATAAATTCTACTCAAAGCACCAGAGCGCGACTAAAAGAGACAAAAACGTGACAAAGACGTGACAAAGACGTGTTTAAAAATGACACAACTGAACGTGTCAAAAACTCGACTAAAAGCGACAAAATTGTGTTTAGAATGTCAATTTGAACAGAATCCTATTAAAACATAAATCACAATCGCACTGGTCAGAAAAATCATAATTACATATTTTTCCTAAATCGCGCAGCTCTATTAAAGGCCATAGAAAAATAAGTGAACACAAATTGTGATAAAATCAAAATCATGATTTTGGCCCTAAGAAAATCGTGATAATTGCTTGCCGTATCGCCCGGCCTCTTTATGGTCGCCGTGCTGTTTCTATGATATTGCTAGCTGCTGGTTTAAATGAGCCTGTATTGAGCATCACTATTCTCAACACATTCCCTTTGCACCGGTCGATGCCGTCCGCTTTGAGTGTTGACGTACTTTCTATTTCTTACCTATTCTCCGTCCCACATGTCCCTTTAACACGATCACCGTAAACATGTCTGTATCGATCTGAAGCACATGCGCCTCATCACCGCCGCGTCCGGGAAATCCTGCCGACACTAAACCAGAAGCAAACGGCCTGACACGCACCATATAAAGCCGCAGACATAATCAACAGGGCCGTAAGGACATGCCAATTAAGGCCTATGGTTAATTATAGCTGTGTCCTTTCATTATCGGTGACTGGAGGCAGTGCAGGTGTAATGATGAACAATGGGGCGGCAGGATGCGGCGCGTACATGTGTGACACGTCGAAGCAACGAGGTGGAACCCATGTATTAACAGGAAAAAAGGTAGAAATTCAAATGGGAAGGCGTGGAAGCTACTGGCACTGCTGGAGAGCTGCTGTGGATAAGGCTGAAACAAGATGTACTACAGCTTGTCGATTATTTAAATATTCATCAACCAATTTCTCGGAAAAAAAAAAAATTATATATATATATATATATATATATATATATATATATATATATATATCTATATATAAAAGACACACATTCTGCTACAGTGACTGTTATGAGCTAACTTAAAACTGAACCATGTTTTAACAATGTTCTGTCATCAAAAACATACATGGAGCAGCATTCAGTTGCATTCATGCTGTTTTGAGGGATGTTCATTAGAAAAAGCACTTCCTGCTGAACTCCTTGTATTTTCAGATAATCTAAATCACTTATCTGAGAATCTTTAGCTGTTTTAAGTCCTTAAATCATCGCCAGACTCGTTCTGAGCATTTCTTCTGTCTAAACATGACAATTGCTGTTGGCTTGATAATTATGAGTAGCACATTCACTTATTGACATAATATAGCTGAGTACTTGGCGCCATCTACAAGATAGATGCACTAAGTGTCTTCCCAGACAGCTGACAACAAATGTAATAATGTCATTATAAACTTTTTTTTGTTTTGTTTCATGAGATGGCAAATCAAAGGTACTCAAAAGCATATTTAAAGGCTAATAACAATACAAGAAAATGCAGACTATTTTTCCTTTAACTATACAGAACCTCCAAAACCTGCCATGTGCTGATACAGAAGGTTTTATTTGTCCAGACAAAGCAGGAATTACCGCAAAATGACACAAACAGGTCAAGTTAGTGTTTTTACTGAAAAACCTAAGTGTACTCTGTGAAGATGTTGTCAAGCAGCATTTCTTTAGCTTTCTGTCGGTTAAATATTGTAAAAATGTCATATGCACCGTCCTGTCAGCCAAGCTAAGCAACTAATCGATTAATCGAAAGAATAATCAGCAGACTGGATGATTACTAGATGTTAGCTGCAGATTTCAATGTTCAAACCTAAAAACAAGAACTATATTTTACTTTTATATATATTGTTTGGGGTTTTTTTCTTCTGTGGATTTTATCGTTTAGGGTTATCTAAGTTCTGATTTTTCTATGTAATATATGACCCCTATAGTTATCTTTGAATTTTTTTTTTAATTACTCATTTAAGACATTTTTTAAGATCTACTGCCATATTTATTCACCTTATTCTGCCCCGCCCACTGTTGCCTCTTTTTGCTGTAAAGGCACTACCGGTTTGATGAGAACACCGTACAAATGAAGAACGAGAGAAAAGTCTCACTGCTAAAATAAAGTCGACATATAATATGAAGTAGATTAATTTGTGTAAAATGTTTAATGTACACGAGCAACAACAAGTGTAAACTAACATTTTCTGTTGAACTCGTCTGCCCCATGTAAACTAATACAAGGGGAAAAAAAGATGGTGGCGCCGACAGCAACTTCCTGAGTAGGTGACTAGATTATACAGTCTATTACATATTAAACAAAATAATATTTCTTGTACAAAGTAGGGCTTTCAAAAGTATCAAACATTAAATGCTTATCAGAAGTAAAGTATCAGAACTAGTTTACAAACTAGCACCTGTGGCCCATCGAGGAAACTGTTGTGATTTTGGGAGCTACAAAAATAAATTGAATTAAAACACATGGTAATAAAAAGAAAGTATATTTTTATGTCAAAAAAGAGCAAATGATCATTGTGGTATTGAGTATTGAGCCGATTCCTGTGTCGAAATCAAGTAAATGTTAGTATTGTGACAAAACCAGTACAAAGCAACAGTTTGTGCTTCAGTGATTCAGCCCTTTGCTCTAAAATCCTGATGTTTTACAACACATCATATCCAGACACTTCTCCAGAGCTAATTTGCTAATAGATAGTACCAAACTTAAGACTCCATACTATGATATCAAACTAATTCCCCATTGCACAACTAAACCTGGTCCAGTGATTTAAAAATCTTTTCCCACCAATCAATAATCAAGTCCTGCCACAGAGTCATCAGAAAAAACCTGCTGCAGCCCATAAACCCACACACGGTCCAACTCTGAGCGGAATCCCAGCTGATCTTTGGCCGCCTCCTGTGGAGTGACTTCTGAAATGTTTCTTCACTCAGACTGTGACAACCTCAGCTCTGCCCTCAAACTGAGACAAGTCAGTAACATCGTGACGCTCTCGAACACGCTACTGTTTAAAGTGAAGGAAGAATGGTATTGGAAAGAGGTAGAAAAAGAATACTTTTGATTGTGTTTACCTGGTGGAGAGAGATCTGAGAGTTACTTTGCAGTGTCGCTAAAAAGGAAACCTTTTATGCTCAAAGGAACAGAATTAACTACTACAAAGTATTTCTAACATTATTAATCTGATTAGTTTCCTTTAGATGTGTTTGTCTCTTCTCTTTAGTCACGGTGTCAGTTTTATGGTTGAGTTGCGTTTGTGTCGCTTTTATCGGCGTTGTGTCACTTTTTGTCACGTTAAGGTGCATTTTTGTTACTTTTAGTTGCATTTTTATCAGAATGTATTGCAAAATCTAAACTAAAGGGTTGGCAGTTTTTTATACAGAGTAAACCAGTATATTTTGCAGAATTGTACAGCCCTAACTCTCAGGTGGGACTTGTTTGTGTTAAATCATGGACTTATGACAGAAAAAAATACATACTGCACATTTATCGGATATTTTTTCCTTGTAGACTTAAGTAGATATTAGACAGTAAGCTGCGTAAAGAGGAGGTGAATACATACAAAGACATTCAGTGCTTTCAGACATGTAGGCCGTAAGAACTGCATGATTTGGGAAAAATATCTGATTGCGATTTTTCTGTCCAGTATTGTGATTGAGTTTAGATTTGTGATCTTTGTTTTAATAATAGGATTCTGTTCACATTTTAAACACAACCAGGAGAATTGACAAAAAGACTGAAATAGGAACTGGCACAATAAAAGAATAATGTGTTTCAGAACGTTTTTGTCACTTTTTGTCATGTTTTTGATGCTTTTAGTGTGTTTTTGATGCTTTAATCCACATTTTTGTCACACTGTGTTTTTCTCTGTCTTTTTGTTGCATTTTTGTCAATTTTAGTTGTCAGTTTTATTTGACACGTTTTTGACCATTTTAGTTGCTTTGCCAGTTTTTGTCCTATTTTTGTTGCGTTTTTGTCACACTGTTGTTTTTTTTCTCACTTTTAGCTGTGGTTTTGTCGCGTTTTTGTTGTGTTTTTGTTGTGTTTTTGGCACTTCAAGTCCTATTTTTGTTGCGTTTTTGTCACAGTTGCCTTTTGTCACACTTAGTTGTGTTTTTGTTATGCTGTTGTCCATTTTAGTTGCGTTTTTGTCCGTTTTAGTTCAATTTTTCTCACCTTTAATTGCGTTTTTATCACATTTTTGTCCATTTTTAGTCAGTCAGTTTTAGTCTTAGTTTTGTCACGTTTTTGTCACAGTTGTGTTTTTGTCACACTTAGTTGCATTTTTGTCAGTTTTAGACTTATTTTTGTCATGTTTTTGTCACACTTGTCACACCAATAGTCACATTTTTGTCACTTTAAGTCACGTTTTTGTCAATTTTAGTTGCGTTTTCATCAGTTCTAGTCTTTTTTGTCATTATTACATTACATTATTACGTTATTTTCCGCTGTGATCCCCGCTGCCGCTGGTTGTTGGACCACATCTGCGCTTGTGTCTGGGACTGGAATGTAGAGCGAGCAGAAGGCGCCGCGAGCGAACGGCATCACTTGTGTTTTCGTCCTCATGACTCATTTGAATATAAAGGACACCTCCGGCACCAACTCCGTTACACAAGAGGCTGCGGAGAGCACAGTGGACAGTAAATGACGTGGCTTTTCTACAATTTACTCATCACACGACACTCAAGGGCCGCACACGCAAACACAATGTACATGTGACGGCACGGGGCAGTTTCAATGGTTGAAAACAGGGCAAATATTATACAGCTATTATTTAGGTCGTATAATTTCCTCTGTAAACAACAAAATATATGTGTAAAAACTTGGTTAACACTGTTATATTCCTGTATATAATAATTCCTGCAAGGTATTGATGAGCACTAGTTATTTGTTTATGCATTTATAAGGAATGTAATAGCATTTGTAGACGGCTTAAAATAAATGCTATGCCATAAAAATAAAATAAACCTTGTGTTAATAAACCTTGTAGGGCTGCAATGATTAATGCAACTAATTGTGACTATAAAAAATAATCGTATTTTGATAATTGAAATCGTTATCAAGACTAAACACATGTATTAAGACGTTTTATGCCCAATTTATAACAAAGGCAGTGACATTTTTTAATTGAAATGTCGAAAATTATTTACTATTTCAGATTTTAATCACTATTACACTTTATTCGTAAATAGTTTCTATCTAGAAGCCTTCAGTCACCATATTTCAGCCACTATTTGGTTAAAAGAAATGTAAAAAAAAAAAATCACAATGCACAATAAAAATAACCCTTTGACTAGTCGACTAATTGGAAAAAAAACAAAACGCCGACAAGCCTATAAACTATTTTCAATAACTAAGTGATAAATCCTTGTAAATTCCTTTTTTAAAGACCTTTTGTGGTTTTGTTTTCTATATAATCTACGACACTCGTGGATCATTATGTTATAGTGTGGACATTTTAAATCGTGATATTGATCTAAAATAAAAGAAAAATAACACTTCGTGTTGAAAACTGCTGCAGTGATTCTGAATCTTACGTATGTCACTGTTTAAGAAGGTAACGTAATTGCAGAAAAGTGCAGAGCAGCGTCCTTGTACCTGTGGGGAATCTGGGGAGCGGTGAAACCTGGACAGACGGAGCACTGGAGCCTTTGTGAGAAAAGATTAGACAAATATGCAAAAATCGCTTTAATTTGAGTGATTCAATGACAAGAGGAAACATTTATATTATGGTTATAAGATCCTTAAAAGTTGATTTTGCACAATAGGTCTTATAGTTTACTCCAGCGTTTCCCAACCAGGGGTACGGGGACCCCAAGAGGTATGTGAGCAATTACCAGAGGGCACTTGGAATGGTTTCAGATTTTAAAAGACGATGAAATGTACTTTTATCTGAATAAAAATTATTTGTTGTAAATTTAGCATATTTTTGGAGTATCTTGGACAATAAATATAATTAAAACAAAAATATAATTGTAATAATTGATAATACGTGACTTTTAAACCCATTTATTTACCTGAAACTCTAGAATGTCAGGCGAAGCTTAGGGGGCACTCGAAACAAAAAAGGTTTTAAAGCGTTTCCATAAACGTACTTGTGATTTCGATTTAGATCAGTGGTTCTATACCGTTTAGCTCGCGAGTGCCTCCTAAATTTTGTCCCATACGAGCCCCTGCCTAACTAATGGTGATTATTTAGTAAGTATAAATGTTGTTGTGCACAGAGCCAATTGAATGGAGTTGTAAATTACAGAGGAAAATGTAACTGTTGGTTTGTTTGGGGAACATCTGGACATCGTCACATGGAGCTGTAAAATTCAGTCATAATACATTTCCATTTTACCAAATTCTGCTTGTTTCATGAATAAAATAGTTTGACATCTGGCTAGTTTTCAGTGTTTACTTCTCTCACTGGGCGGCAGGATATTCAGTAACCCTGCTATGATGATTTTTATGCTGCTGTTGTGTCCGTGAGCAAGTCTCTAATAGGACTGGGAATCCTAATAAAGGGTTTAAATTTTTTGGTTTATTTTGTTCACATGTTGGTTACAAAAACAATTACACAGGGGATTTTGGATTAATTTAGCTGTAGACTAGAGCTGACTGAAAATTGGCGAAAAATGTCGAATTTTGCTTAATTTTTTAGACTTAAAACTTGAATAAAATAGGCTTTAAATTAGACGTCACAAATAATTCTGTATGTTGTTGAATACAAGATAAAGTCAAATTTGGTGTGTGTAGGTGCTACGGCTGGTCTTTATGTTCCTATTAAATTGAAAATAGCCTTTGAAGTTATAATGTCCCAGAGAAATCTATGGATGAAGTGGATTCAATGAAATGATAAAACAGACCGGACACGTTTTTTATTTTAAAAAAACAACAAAAAAACAACCACCAAACAAAAAGAAATGCCTGAAGTGTCTTGCCTTAATCATCAAAACAGTGAAATTTCCTTTTCTTGGAACAAAATTGTAGCCACCACAAAGTAATTGAATAAAAAATACAAATGCGCATCAATCATCAGTTCACAATATCAATACTGTATCACCAAATTCAGTATCACAATATATCAATATTTTAACACCGCTCACTCTCTGTGTTCAGTCGTGTAAATGATGTAATACTTTAAGACACACATGCGCGCCGAGGATGAGGTTCTGAAATTAATTTGTTTTCCTTTAATTTGATCGTGCCTGTGTAATTGAGGTCTCACACAAGACTGTAAAAGAAATAGAGGTTATGCACTGACATTCTATTATTAAAAAAAATGATCCTCAACATTCTGACTGACCCTAACTACTTAAACGTGTGTCTTTGCTTTCTCGGCTTATTTCTGTGGAACTGCTGTTTTACTCAAATGAACTGTACTGTAAAATGTCAAATTAAAGTAGTTTCTTGTTGCTGCGACCGTGCACAGCTTGGCTAGCGACAGTTGGAGATAAAGGACACTTCAACTGCTGCACGTTAATTCATTTCCTCAACACTTGGACTCAGAAACATGTTACTTAAAGGTTGAATGGAGGATTTCTCGCTGATTTGAAAATCTGCGACTGTTAGTCCTGTTTTTGAAAAAGCGCATGGGCAGGTTCCCCCTGCCTCCCGCCCCGTTTCTCCTGAGTGAACGCCTACCAAACCTCGTGCACGAGCACGCCCAGCAGCACTGCTCTTTGTGCATTTGTTTACAAGACGATAGGTGTCGCTTTCTCACGACAACCTCCGCGAAGAAGATTTAATAATACACTCCACATACAATAAGCTAAAAAAAGAGTCAGATAAACAGTTACCTGTCCAGCAGAAAGTTTGCAGCGGAGGCATCAGCCTGTTTTGCGCTTTCAACGCTCGCCAGCCGTAAACGATTCCCCCAGAATAACACGCGTTTTGTTTCTTTCCTCTGCAGACTTTCGTCTCTTCTGTGAAAGCTCGAAAACAGTCTTTCTCTTTCGTCCCTCAGCTATTTCGGTACTTCGCGGATGAAAGTTTAGACCTACAATGACGGAACGATCGCCGCTAACCTCCTGCTACATAAACACACTAGCATATCAACCACGCATGCGCGGCCAGGGGAGCGAGCGTTTCCCCTGGACGAGCCTGCCGGCGTGCACTAGCACGCAGAGAATGATTGACACCTGAGCGGACCAGTTATTTGTGCTACCCACGAGGAAATGAGATTCTGATTTGTTGCCCGAAATCCTCCATTCAACCTTTAAGGACAGAAGAAGAGACATGAGTCCAACTGTGTGTGATCCAAAGTCTGTGTCTGTGATAAATGTGAGCGCAGCTGCAGTGTTCTGTTGTTTATCTGTTTTTTACTTGATTTTCTTTTTTTTAGATGTCCAATACAAACTAAATATTTAGTAGAGCTGTAGACTTTTATATTCGTTATTAGACTTGAGCATATTTTTCACATTTTAGTTTTTGTTTTGAGCTGAAAATATCATGACTCACTCTTGACTCTTGTGCGTTTTTGCCGCTCACCGCTAAAATTCAGAACGCTGTGACGTAAACCGAAGGTTTTTGATAACGAGAGAAGTGAAGTTAATTGCTTTTAGTCTAACAGGGAAAATATATATGTGTGTGTGTTTTGTTAAATAATGATCTTATATGGCTGGCATTTCTCACGCTTGACACGGATCAATGTGTAATTTGTTTTATAGTTTGTTGCGGTGATTCTTATTAACAAACCCATATATATTTAACAGGAAAATGCACAACCAACATTTTTCTTTTGTGGGCTGAAGCATTGGTCTAGACTGTATTATTTCTCCACTTGTTCAGCTAACCGAAGAGGCAAAAGCACATCTTTGATCTCATGGCTTTGTAGTCTGTAGACTTTAGGTCAAAATAAATGACTCACGTTTCTCCCAAAAGACTCGGTCCAATTACTGCATTCATGTTTTATTGCAGCAGCGATTCAAGGTAAAATAATGGAAGACGAAGACCTCATTTACAGTGTTCCAGTCCTTGAAATATGGTGTTACTGAACCATTTACAGCCAACAAAAATGTATTTGAGAGAAGGGCTGGGCGATATTGAGAAAAATGTATATCTGTTGTTGTTTTTTTTGGGGGGGGTATCGATAACGATAATCAGACAAAATTATGTCAATCCAACTGAAATGTGTTAAAACATGTCTTTAAATGGATTAATTGAGGTTTAATTATAAGATAAATCTAAAATATCTGTCAAAATTAATCACAAAAAGGCAGAAATATCACCGTATTTTGATTTGTTTTGTCATTATTATTTATTTATTATCAGCTGTTTTTGTTGCTTTTTTTCTTCTAAAAGATGAACTCAATATTGTTTAACATTCACAATAATGTATGCATGTGAAGCATCAATTATGATAAAAGACTAGATGTAGGGATGCAACAAGTTAAGTGATTAATCACAACTAATCAGTTATTGAAATAACTAATATGGAAATCAAATAATCATTAGCTGATCTATACATAGGTTCCAAAACAAGCAGTTAGCTGAGAAAATAAGTTTCATGACTCAAGTTTAGCTCCAACTGCATGAAAATGACACATTCTGCTACAGTGACTTTTTTTTTAGCTTTTAACCATGTTCTAACAATGTTCCATCGCCAAAAACAGACCTAAAGTTGAATTCAGCTGCATTCACGCTGTTTTGAGAAATGTTTATTCGAAAATCCTCTCCCCTTCGACTGTCAAAAGCACTTCTTGCTGAACTCCCTCAATCAATGACATTTTTTTCCGATTTTATACGTCATTCATCTGATAATCTACTGCTGTTTTGAATCCTTAAATCATCACCAGACTCTGAGCACTTCTGCCGTCTCAACACGATTACTGCCACTACTAGCTTGATCATCGCATGTCACAGTCTCTTAAGGTGATAACATAACTCAATTGTGTAAGCGCTAGGTGCCACTGGCTGCATGCACTCCGTGTTTGTCAGCAGAGAAACTTGTTTATGCAGTACATAATAAAGTTGTTTTTGTTGTTTCAAAACATGAGATAGCAAATTTAAGGTACTCAAGAGCATGTTTAAAGGCTAATAACAATACAAATCATGCATTATAGTTTTCCTTTAAAGGCTGCGGTAAGAAACTCTGATCTGTGCATAGACTTTAAAATCAGTTCCCTCTAATTCTATACACAGCCATCATTGTTTTTCTGCGTCTTAACTTGATCCTGTTAAAATGGCCGTGTGGTGTTGTCTTCATAGGTGCTTCCTGTGTCTCTCACTGTGGATGTGGATCTGTGGCGGAGCTGCTGTTCGCTGGAGAACACGGAGGTGGGTGGGCGGCTGCTGCTCCGGAGCGAGAGCCCGATAAATCACATCGGTTCTGCAGACGTGAGCGCGAGGCCCGGACCCAAGCGTGACGGAGGTGAGGGGAAAGAAGCTGATCAGAACACAGAAAAATACACTGGCAGAAAATTGAAAGCTGAACTCCTCCCTCTACCCGTCTGTGCCGTCTTTTATTGTTCTTTAAAAAATGTGTTACCTTCGAGTCTTATGCATGGCTGGGTTTCTGTTTTCAGGGTTGTAGTCGGGTGAACAGATGGAGCAGGAAAAGGGTTATGCAACGGATGCTCTAATGGCCATCAGTGTGTTGCAATGATAAGAAAACTTGGCGCTATATATACATCGCATTTTCACATTTTGCTACTTAAAGGAGACGCATCATGATTTTTTTTCAGGCACATAGTATTAAAGTATAACATAAGTAGTAAACCACAATATTGATCTTATACGACCTAGAAATAGAAGCAGGTCCATTCACAAACTGCAGAACTGATAAGCTCCGCCTCTTTATAGTGGCATCTTACCATAACAAGCGACGAATTGTCATTTACCAGTGGTGGAAACTAACAATCTACACAAGTAAAAGTAGTGTACTTAAGTACTTTTTTATGTATCTGTACTTTACTTAAGTACATTCTATAGTAGATACTTTTAACTTCACTGCATTTCAGAGCATGTTTCTGTACTTCTACTCCACTACATTTTTATGCTGGACTGAAAAGTAAAAATACATTTTCTTAGTTTTTGACCTGCTGAAAAGGCTGAGGGGGTTATTTTTAGCACATTAATGGCATTTTGGTTTTTTTTTTCTAGTTTATTTTGAGCAAACAAAACAGCCTCTAAAGAGGAAAAATGACCATGAAAGTTGCCTTTAATGACCAAAACTCACATAATAAATCAATCAAGATTACAATTTGATGCTTTCATAGTTCTCCAAACCAAAAAGAATTACTTGCACTTTTTATTCTTAAAATACATTTTTCAAGGAGTACTTTAATACTTTTACTTGAGTAGATTTAAAAATTTGATACAGCAGCAAAATATTACTAAAAGTATCTGTAAATTTAAAAGAGTACTTCATCCACCACTGTTTTTTTATTGTTATGTTATTTACATTGTTATTGTTTTTATTCTTGAAAACTGGCTTCGTGACATTTCAGAACTCTACATTTATCACTTGGAGTCTTCATTTTTCATATAGTCAGTGCAGAGCTGTGGGCGGGGCTAAGGGTTAACTGAAGACTATTTTCTGTGCACTCGAGTCTCAGTTGCAGGACAAAACAGGAGCAACTCAAACATTCAGTAATCAATCAAAAAAAAAAAACTTGGAGTCAGATAACAATGAGGAAACACCGTTGTAAAATGGTTAACAGCTCGTGAAAGTTTTGCATAATACGTCCCCTTTAAGATTGTAGAAGACAAACCTTATCATCACTCTCGAAAAAATATGCCTTGAACTTGTTGAAACAAAAAACTTCCAGTGTTGGTGGAAAATTCTTCGTAGATATCGGGTGTGATTGGATTATATCACAATATAAAGTTGTAGTGGTTTAGTTTATTATAAGAAGAACATCAAGATAATACCAAATCATTGTGAAATCCTTTAAATTTACTTCCATTTTCTAATATTAGATTTTCAAACAGTAGACTCCACATTAGTTCTAGTGTTGACTTAATTTAGTAATTGTTTTCTCCTCCTCTGGGTTAGTTCTTGTTTAAAACTTTGCAGCAGTGATTTAGTCTTATTTTAGATCTGGTTTAGTCCTGGTTTAGATCTGGTTTAGTCCTGTCTGGTTTAGATCTGGAAGGCTTAATATTTTCTTAGTTGCTACTTAGTATGAAAAGTTTGTGACCTACTAATCATCATTCCACAAGTGTGTGATCAGCTTTATTAAAACAAAACTTTCTGAATGATAAAGTAAAAAAAAAACCAAAACTTTAGGTTTATTATTATATCTTTTTTAGTAACTGAGTAAATTGTTATAATTAACCGATTAATGTCGACATCTCTACATAGAAAATGAGTTAGAGATCAAAACATAGGCTTGTAAATATTGTAATAAAACACCTGTAAATCAGATATTCCTTTGCAGTAAATAAGTAAGAACATTGTGTGTAGATATAAACATGCCTGTCATGAATACAACATTGTCTAATACTAGTTGAATCTTAGCTGGAACAATATTATTTGGGACTCGATATTTATTTTGTGTGTGCATTTTCTTCAGATTTACGGAGATTTTTAGTTATTTTTTTGTTGTACAGTAAGATTTGAGCTGCAAAGAGTCGAATAAGTAACTTCTTGGACTAATTATAGATGATAGTCAAGCCTTTCATTCATCTTCATTCATTTTTTTCAGCTCATATTTAAAAAACAAGAACAAAATCTGCGTTAGGATTATTGTATCAGTGTCATAAAGTAGTTTCAATATTATCCTTTATCGTGACATTTTTCTGTTGCACTTCAAATGTTCTTGTGGCAGACTTATTTGGATAGATGTATTAACTTGTTGTCATATTTCAACAGTTAATAAAATGTTTGTCGTCAATGCTCCGGACACAAAACGGTGGTTGAATTCCCGAGCTCTCGCCTGTGAAGTGGATTGAGTCTGTAGATGGCGCCAAAGAGACACGTGTCATGTGTTTACGCTGGGGCTTAGGTAAAGTTTCCTTCATGGAACTTTATGGTCATTTTCTGTGGCTCTGGACGAGGAAGTGGAGGCAGTGGCTCGATTAAACCGTTTAAAGTGAATGAGAAATCAAAAGTGAAAGTGATTGCCTAATGTTGAGTACAAGTAATTGGTTGTTTAAAAGGGAGCAACCGTGAGAGCAACTGCAGTAACGAGTTTTAATTACTGTGTTGCCTATTTGTGTTGTATTTAAGTCACATTTCTTCCATTTTAGATGCATAAATTGACTTTTAAATTATTAAATATTTATATAATTTTAGGTTTAGATCTTCAAGTTCAATCAGGACAGACTCAAAAAACCTTAAAGTGAGAAACTTTGATGAGCTAGAGCCAAGACCACACGCTTTGACAATACTTTACTACTGCCACAAGTTAATTGATTAATCGCAACTATTTTGAAATAATTGTCAACTAATTTATTAATCGTTAACTGGTCTATGATACATTGATAAAGGGCATCATATCAGGGGGGCGTGGTCTGCCGTGGAAGAAACTCGAAGGAAACTCTGAAACTGATTTAATGAGAAATGCAACTTTTAATACATTTCCTGGTAAGACTGTCACAATTACAAATGTTGAAGTATGATATATTGATACAGAAAAATATCACGATAAACTATAATGCTGAAACTACTTTATAAAACTGAGTAAATCTAAAGCAGAACAACCTTTTTCCATGGGAACAGTGTTGTATAAAATGTGGCATAAATAAATAAATAGTGCGATTAAACACTTAAGTGGTAAGTTCTAGTATCTCAAATATGTCATAGATGTTCATTATTCAACAAACTACAGTTCAAACGTTATCATATAGCCCTAATATCACAAAAACGAAGATAACTTTTGACTTTCTTTTATATATTGAACGATATGTCGCTATAGTAAATATCATAGCAGGCCTGTTTTCTTATGAATTAAGTATATCTTATTATTTCAACTAATTCAAATTAAGTCTCAACCAGGTCTTAACCGACGGTGTTGACCAGGCGTTTCCTCAGAAAAGAGAATGGATTGTTCTGTTTATGTTAAAATACAGCAAGCGGAGATAGCATCGTGGTAGCATTTAGCCCGGATCTGCCATTAGCATTCTTGCATAATTAGACTGATTTGGCATTTGACATGTATTTGGCACAATAACACTCCTAAAGTCGGCTTTTGTTCTTGTGTTATTGAACAGTGGGTGAAAGAGCAGCTCTGACACATTAAAATGAATGGATTGTTTCCCCCAAATCCGACTGTGTTTATTGGTTCCAAAACATGCGTTGACCTGAGAGAAGTTTTATGACGCAAAAAGCATGAAAAAGACATGGCGAATGTTTAAATTTTGTGAATTTGATGAAAAAACTCTTCTGTCCTTAAATGTGCTTCACCAGGTCCTCACTTCAGCTTCATCTGGGTCAAATTTAATCCAAGGTTATCACCTTTGTGTTCTAAACAACCAATCAGTGTATCGAAAGAATAATCACTAGACTAATCGATTAGCAAAACGGTCGTTACTTGCAGCCCTCCTTTGCAACGGCAGCATCTGGAACCATCTGTTGACTCCTCACTTTTGGGCGTGATTGACAGATGGATTAACCAATCAGACAAACACATGGTCTGTTTGTGTTGAAACAAGTGAAGCACTGAACGCTCAAGTAGGACGGTCACTAATGAATACTTTAGTAGTTGACTAGTCACTGATTATTTTTGCGATTAGTCGACTAGTCAAAAGATTATTGCTATTGTATATTTAGACCTTTTTAATGCATTATCAGCCAAATAAAGGTAAAAATATGGTGTCTTTCATATTTATAAATGAAAATCAGCAATAATCTATTCTTTTTGATTCTTTTGATGTAATAATGTCATGGTCTTTGTTATATCTTTTGATGTGTGTTTTAAACACTTTATAACACCTGCCACTTTAACAATAATATTATAAAAGTGCTATCTATTTGCACTGCTACAGTTGCACTACTGTCTTTTCAACTGTACATTGCTATATATAGTCCAAGTCTATTTTATCTTATTTAATTCTTAATGTTATGCATGCCTTTTTAATATATCTTGCTACTATTTTATTAATTGTTGCACCTTATGCCAAAGCAAGTTCCTATGTTTGTGAATTTTGATCACTGACAATGACAATAAACAGATTCGGATTTAGAGTCTGTACAGTTCAGTCGACGATGAGTCAATTATCAATTTTTACAGTTGATTATTTTTTATAGTCGACTAGTCACGATTAGTCGATTTATCGTTGCAAATAAGTATCTGCGGTAAAAGAAGTTATATATTTAGTATATATGAATGATACGAGAATATTGGAGAGTCTTCTGCACTTGAGCGACGGCTTGTGCAGATGAGGGAACAGTGTTTTTCAGTCTGAACTTTAGCTTCATGAGTAATGCACTCATTGCACAGTGAAGTTGCAGATTTATCTATTTGTTTATTTTGAGCCCAGTTGGTTTACCTGAAAGTGGACGCTATAGACTTTAAACCACTAACCACTCTGCAACACAAATCAATGGCAGCCAGATTCAGCGTAAATCAATCACAGCTCTGGTATAATGTTTGTGTTTCTCGCGTCTCTCCGTGCGGCGTATCACAGACTCGGCTCCAGACACTGTAAACCGTGTGGGGGCCGTGTTAGATGGACGCTGCTGCAAACTTGTTCTCGGTGATTGTGCGCGGCTGTTGTTTGTGCTGCTCGCTCAGCCGTGATAATTAAAAGACTCCCTCACGTCCCCCCGAGTCTCTCCCTTTCTTATTCCACAACAACTTCTCTGGGAAACCTATCAGACGCAGAGACAGGAGCGCTGAGAAATCTGCTACAACCTCCCTGTTACTAACTTAATTAAAAGCTTCTTTATTCACCGCTACACGGGCTATTGATCTTTGGACTTTTTTGTAATTAGACAAAGAGTGTACTTTCTGTTTTAAAGGTCCAGTAGTATTAGCAGTAGTGGTGGCAGAAGTAACTTTCCCCTTATGGCACTGTACGTTTATTTTATTTTTACTTGTAGTTCTGGTAGTATTAGTCAACTACTTAGTGACTAAAGTGGATGAAATACATTTAAGTGCAGAAATCTCAATTCATACCCTCATTCGAGTTTGTTTTTATTTTCTGCTGCTTTGTGTTCCTTTTAACGGTTTTCTTTAAACAAACTCCATACTTAATATGGGATTATTAAATGTGACGTCACATACGTATTCCTCATTTCCGGGGTCTAAGTTGCTAAGCTGTTTCGTATCTGATTTTGTTGTCTTTTTTGACACTGTGCCACAGTCTGTGCTCAGTTTTGTTCAAATATATCAGCAATCAATACAGTCAGGATGGACGACCTTTTCATTCATTGATTTTGGTAAGATTAGAATGAAAAAAGAAGTGGCTTGAATTGATAAGGTGAGTTTATGTTCGGGTAACAGCTGTTGAGTCTGTGGTAACATTAAAAACAATTTCTACTCTTTTAACAAAGGCCTAGAAAGTGTTAAGTTATATAAAAGAAAGAATTAGGCAGACGAGTGTCTTAATGGGGCATTACGATGTAGTTAGTAGTTACTGTTCAGTTACTAAAAACATGAAAACCAGAACTAGTTCATCATAAACTGTTTGCAGTGATCCAGAGTTATTGTTCACTCACCTATTTCAGTCTAACCTTCCAAATGATGCACGCTAACGGCGCACTTCGTTTTTTTCGGACAATAAAACGTTCTATAATTGGATTGAAATGGCAGCGGTCTGACAGCTGCTTTTATAATATATCTGCACTCGGACAACACAGATTTTAATTACATGAAAATAATCAGCTGCAAAAGGGCCCGGAAATGAGAAAATATGCCGTGTGTGACGTCATCCCTTAACAATCCCATTCTAATTTTGCACATCTCCAAAACAACCACTGGTGTATCGTGCTTTTTTGAATGTGAAATGTGGCATATCCCTCAGCTTCAGATCAGAGCCACAGAGAGTTTTTTTTTTTTTATCGGGTGACGCCTCTCTAAGCTGCAGTGCCCGTTACTCTGTCTGGACCACCCGCCTCGCACCTGTCCACACTCCTCAGGTAAACAAGGCAAACAACCTGCTGGAGTCAACTGTGAGGCGCAGCTTCTTTTATTCATCCCTGGGTGACTCTGGACTAGGATCCTGTGATTGTAGTCAAAGTAGTAATCATAGTAGAAGTAGCTTTAAGTGAATGGACTGTACAGATAACAGCAGCAATTTGTAGAAGTGGTATCTGAAGTAGTTTTATTTCAGTTTGTAATCTTCTATTTTCCTTTTTAACCTTTAAACTCCATGCTTGATGTTGTAATTTTGCACTGCTCCAAAAGATCATGTGGAATATGATGCATTTTGGACATATTTCCCACCTGAGTAGTTTTAAATGGTAGTAGAATTTGCAGTTGTTGTCGTATTTTGAGTTACAGTCCACAGTGTCATATGAAAACAGCAATGCAAATAACTTGACCAAATGTAGAAAATGAGCTTGTAAATTAAAAAAAAAAGTTTTATTTAGTAATTCTCGGGTCATATTTGGCTTAGCTACATTTTTACGGTGAAATAATTGAGTTGTAAAGATGCACGATTTGGGAAAAATATCTAAGTGTTAGGGTTAAGGTTAGGGTTTTTTCTGACCAGTATTGTGATTTTGATTAGGTTTTTGATTCATGCTTTATGTAGTTATGATTCAGGCCTGTTTTTCCTAAAATGTCTGACTAAAATTAACTTCATTTCAAACTGAAGCTGTTTCTGAACCCTTTGGAGCACAAACAATGTATGGACTTTTTGTGAAGCTGAGACTTAGTGGTTTTGGCCCCTGGTGTCTGATTTACTCTGATTTCAAGTAAAAACATGTCCAGCAGCTTTAATCAGATGGTGGATAAAAAGGAATAAATTAACAAAATGTCAAACACAACCAGGAAAATTGACAAAAAGACCGGAATACAAACTGACAAACTCATAAAAGAATCATGTGTTTTGGAAGGTTTTTGTTGCTTTAAATTGTGTTTTTGTCACCTTTGGTCAAATTTTTGACACTTTCAGACACATTTATGTCACTTACAGACATATTTTTGTCACTTTCAGACACATTTTTGTCACTTAACCGCTTTTGTGTCTCTTTTATGTTGCATTTGTGTTGCTTTTGTGTCGCCTTTAGTCGCATTTTTGTCGCTTGTTTCAGAACATGTTTCAAACTATCTAAAGTACAGGATTGGCAGTTTTCATGCAGAATAAAACCAGATATTTTGTTGTTTGTGGAGGAAATTATTGCACTTCAGAAACTGCAGCCTTTACCATTTGCCAATTGTCTTCATTCAAACTGCGATTTCGATTCAATTTCGATTGATTGTACAGCCCTATTACTTTGTCTAACAATAACTGTTCAATATCTGGTTTATTTCACTCCAACAAGTGGCTTACTCCCCATCTCCAAACAGAACATCTTGTACTCTGCTCTACCTGATCCGCTCGTTTTCATGATCCACATCTGAGCCCTGGACTGCGGTTGAGTCCAAATCAAAATTCATGTATTCCCTGCTCCCAGAAAGACAGATGATGCCGCGCCTAATCTGACCTTGTGCAGCTGTGCAGGGCCTGGATACATCTCAGCCCAATCATGTTTATTACCGGGAGAAGACCCACGTGCATGCTGGGAATGGGTTAGCAGCAGCAGAGGAGCAAGAATTCAGTCTTGTGTATGTGCTGATATGAAAATGGAGTTCATTACTGCCCGACTGTCGTGTGTAGAAGGATGGCTGCTTCCTGGACATAAAACATGCCTCGGTGTGTTAAATACATTTGTGAAACAGAACTGGGAGAGGCTGCATTTTACATTTTCTTCGTGGAGATGGTCTTGCTTTTTCCAGAATGTTCTATAGTGTGGCATAAAGTGAGTAGAGGTTAAGCGGAGACGTTGTTTTGTTCGAAAAATTCTCCTGGACATTTCGACTCGCGCTGCAGAATTACAGGCACAACTGATTACTTTTCTTTGGCCTAATTTTCTCATTTTTGTTTTGTTTTGCTCAGATCAACTTTATACGGTAAAATGTCAAGTAGTTTCTCATTGTTCCTCCGAGCTTTGATTTCTTGTTTGCGAACAGTAGTTGGAGATTTAGGACACTTCACCTGAAGCACAACAGTTAATTTCCTCAACACTTGAACTCATTACTTTTATGTCCTTTAAATAAGATGTTTCTGAGTCCAACTGTGTGTGATCCCAAAGTCAATAGCGCAGTCTGCAGTGTTCTGTCTCAATTTTCTTTTTTTTAGATGTCAGGTACAAACTAAATATTTACCAGAGTCGTAAACATTTATATTTGTTGTTAGACTTTAGGAGCATTTCCACATTTTAATTGTGTTTTGAGCTTTTACAGAAGAAAATGTCATGACTCACCATTGACATTGTTTTTGCCACTCACTGCTAAAATTCAGAATGTTGTGATTTGATCTGCATAACCACTATCTTTAAACAACATGCCGCCTTACAGTGTTAACCTGTAACTTGGCCCGGTCTCCATGGAGATCGGTATGTTCCACAGTCTGGCTTTGAACTTTTAGGACAGCGCAGTAATATCTTCATGAAGACAAACAGAGACACCACAGGATACTTCACTAGGAAAGTTAGATAAGGGCTGAAGGATTTGGGGAAAATATCTAATTCCATTTTTTCTGACGAGCACTGATTACGATTCACATTTATGTTTTGATTAAGAATGGGCAATATATCAGTTCCGGTATCGGTACCTTTTATTCCTGAACTAATATTGGTATTTTCTGATATTGAAACATTTGCCAATATTTGTCTATTTTTAGGTGGTTCCCCAGTATGTGTCACTCCTAGTTTGACAGATTTGTCAAACTAATGAATAGAAATGGAAATAGAAAAGCAGTTAGGCTAAAATCAGTCTGTATGTTTACACAGTTATGCACCAACTCATTTTAAATACATTCTGTTCATTTTCGAATGGATTTTAAAATCTAAATAGCGGTATGAGCATCTGTCCATCGAACCATTCTTAGTTTTGATAGGAGTCTGTTCACATTTTTGCATTTTAAATGTAAACTAATGCAAGACTCTAATGCTTTTCCTAGTCTATAACTACAGTGTTAGCTTTTTTTTTTTTTTTTTACATTTTAGGATTGCAAACAACAAATTATCCAAAGTAAATGATACAGTATCAGCTAAATAATTGCAGTTATTTGTTAATTCGACTATTGAAACTGCAATGTTGATAATATTGTCATATCTTGAGTGCACGGTGGCAGAGCGGCTAGAGCTTCTGCCTCTCAATAAGGAGATTGTGGGTTCGAATCCCGCACCACCCCAACATCGTGGTTTCGAATTCTGAACCACCCTAACATCACACGATCTCTCTGGGTGGAGTCTGCATGTCCTCCCCGTGTTACCGTGGGTTCTCTCCGGGTTCTCCGGCTTCCTCCCACCGTCCAAAGACATGACTGTGTAGGTTAATTGACAACTCTAAATTGTCCCTAGTGAATGAATGTGAGAGTGAATGGTTGTCTGTCCATGTCTCTGTCTCTCTGTGTCAGCCCTGCGACGAGTTGGCCACTGTCCAGGGTGTACCCCGCCTAAGGCCCAAAGTCACTGGGATAGGCTCCAGTCACCCGCGACCCCTAACGGGAATAAGCGGTAGAAAATGAATGAATGAATGAATGAATGTCATATCTTGCTGGCCTAAGTTCCAGTGTACCTTTGAGTAATGAATCAATTATCTTTTACAAATGCAATATGATCGTCTTCCCAGTATTTTGGAGCAGAGCAACATAATACATGCTGACAAGTCCAGGATTTGCTGTTGCTTTGGTTCAACATCTAACATTTGACTGTTTTACTACAAATATCAAAGTGTTGAGAAAAGAAGCAATCCCAAGCTTGTTTCGTAGCTAATCAGGACGAGCCACTTTGGGATCAGTTTTACAGCGTTGGCCGAACTTGCAAACGCTTAATTCATCCCACAGCAACTCCTCTTCTAACCATAACAGACACTCCTAAACAGTTTATTTAAGGTAGACAAACGTAACCCGAAAACAGAAGGGCGGTTTTCTGTGGACCTTCACCTCCGCACCGTGTTGGTCTGTCTGATGTGATTTGCATGTACGCATTTCCTTATGTCACTTATCACACAGCTGTGCACACGTCGGCTGTGGTTAATGTCACGTCATATATCACGCCGTGTGGGGGGATGGCCTCAGCTAACCCTGCAGAACGAGATACACCCCGGCAACATGGAAAATGGAATGAATATTTAACCTGGAAATAAACCACTGTCAATTCAAATATTGTTTTTAAGTTTAAAGAGGCGGTATTCGATGGTGCATCAATTGTTAACACATCATATATAGATCACCGTCTTACCTTTTGCCGATATTAAAGTACAGTAAAGTTCTCCAAAAACAGTTTAAAGGACAAATATTATGCATCATTTGTGTTATTGGCCTTTAATCATTCTCTTGAGTATCTTTACTTTGATATCTCTTGTTTTAGAACTAACAAAAAAACGTTTTACAAAGAACAAGATAATCACTGCTTTGGGAGACGCCATATTAACTTGCTGTGGCTCCATCTTCTGGCTGCAGAGGCTATTACACATGTGTATATACATAATAGTTTGGTATGCTGTTGGTGTGCTAAGCTATCACGCGGTTACAGTCATGTTTAGCCTTCCAAAAATAGAGATACAAGAAGGTGGCGCACCTTCCATCCGAAAATTATATTTGATTATATATTTATATTTATTTCGAACATATACAGTACATATACATATACAGTAAATGCATTAAAATACGTATTTAAGCACAACACAACACAATACATTTTAGCATGTTCGAAAGGGAGTAGGAAGAACTTTTTTAATCCTACCCCTCAACAAACTTCTTATTCACGTCATACTTCTATGTCACATATTTTCTCTCACACATCAATTTGAGTCTTGAATTTAACTTAACATTAAATCATTAAAAATTATATTGAATTCCTAACAAGTCAGTAGTATATCACACATCAATAGTGTTAAATTTGTCCTAATATAACCTAAATGTGTAAATACATTGCCTTCATTTATGTTGTTTCTCCCTTTGTTGATTAAGAAGAGAGAGAACTGTAAAAAAAAAAAATCCATTGCTGAGTTCTCAAAAAAAAAAAAAAAAAAAAAAAAAACACCATCAAAGAGCCAACTTTTTTTTCAAGCAAAACTTTGAGAAAACACAATAATGAATCAAACAAACCTACAACAACATTTATTTGCCGAGAACCATCTTTACAAGAGTTAAATTATTCATGCCTGTCTTTTAGCTGTTTTAGACGTAAAGGCTACATCTTTCAGCTGCCACTAATGCTCGCGTATAGCTCTGAGCAACAAGATTATTAATGCATGACACAGCAATTTGTTTACATTTCTTTTGGCTGGCTGCTTTATAAAACTTTCACAGACTTCTACTGCACCAATTACTCGCCGGCTAACAGTATATATTCCGTTTGCGTCTGAGATGGGGCTGTTGTGGGAAAGGTAAATGCACATATTGACGGGCGCGAGATGATGACTTTCCCTAATAGCGTTGCTTGTTTATTCTGACGGCGTGTGATTCAGCGGCACTAAAATCAATAAATGCATGCGGCCGCCTTTCCTTTTTGCGCATTATTCCAATTTGTCTGTAGGAAATAAACAGCCCCGACATTAGACCGACGCACAGTGCAGCGCGAGGGACGACACTGACTCATAATCGCAGCAGTAATGTGTGACACGAGACGCATCGACCGAGACAAGCCAGGTGTATTTAGTGTGGGCTCTTTCCTCTCAGCCGGTCTCAAGCTCAGACTCTCAATTTGAAAGTTTTATGATCTTTAATTTATGTAGTTTTTACTTATTTTGTGCTAAATTAGTTTAGATTTTGGTAAAAGAAGAGCCAACACTTGTTATCTCTTACATTTGTCAAACTTTTAAACAGGGCTGCTCGATTATACCACAATTATAATCACAGTTATTCGGCTCATAATTGAAATCACGATTATTTCAAACAATTACTTGTATATTGTCAGAATAATTAGAAATTAGAAATACGTTTTATTAATTAAAAAAAAAAAAAAAAAAATATATATATATATATATATATATATATATATATATATAATTCAAAATATTTGAAGACCACGAAAAAGTAAATTAAATGAAACAAAATACTAGAACAGGCCATTCAACTTAAGGCCCGGGGGCCAGATTGGACCCTTCAAATGATCTGATCTGGCCCACCGCTCATTGTCCAAATATTAATGTACATCTGTTTTGTTTTGTTTTTTACTACATGGTTTAATTCTGGCTCAGTACTAGTTTAGGTGTGGTTTGGTCTTGGTTTTAAGGACACGTATTCTGCTTCAGTGACTTCTAACAATGTTCAATGGTCATCTAAAACATACCTGGAGTAGCACTCCACTGGTTTCACACTGTTTTGAGGAATGGTTATTAGAAAATCCTCCCCCTCCAAGCATCAAAAACGCTCCCTGATCAGTGACAATTTTGGGATCATGTCACTTATCCGAGAATTGCTCTTAGCATTTCTGCCTCTAAACACAATAACTGCTTTGCTCGGCTAACATTGTGTGTCTTAAAGTGAAAACATAACTAAAGTGTGTATAGCGTTAGGTGCCATCTGCTGGCTGGATTCAGTCAGTTTCAGGCCAGACATCAGAGAAATACCTCCATTTAGTCCAAAATAAACCTCAAATTTTGTCGCAGTGATGGTGTGTAACGGCCTTACGACAAATCTGGCCCTCAGGAAAATTAAGATGAACAGCCATTGCACTTGAACATCAAACAGTAAAGATATCAAAACAAGCTGCTACCAATAAAATTCATGTTCACAAGTTATTTTCCATCTCCCTAATACACAGCGCCATGTGTAAAGACAATTGAGTCTCTGTATCCTGACACCTTTCAACGGTATTTGAACTGACATCATTTATTTGCTGGATTATCTCACCTTTGCCAGTGCTGTCTAATCATCCCTGACAAATATCCATGCTAGTCTGTTCACCTCCACCTTAGAGTTATTTTGTTATTTAAAAAAATATCTTAACAACACTCACTACATTTACATGCACAGGTAATTCTGTTTTTGAGATCTGGGAGATACAAATTTAAGACGTAGTTTGCAGGTTTAAATGCATTTTTAACCCCTTACGAGGGCCTGTCTTTCCTAAAACGAGCTCCAGTTCAAGCTGCAGTTGTTTCCCTTTGGAGCACAAACTATGGCTGGACTCTTTGTGAAGCTGATAGCATTTGTTGTTTTTTTTGACAATTCCTCTTTCAAAGCTGAAGCTAATTTGACTAAAAATTACTTTATGTCTCTATTACGTTACTAATAAAAAAGTCCAGGCGGAATCCACACAATAGTCCTATTAATTTAATTAGTATTGAATTATTTTTATATTTTATTTATTTGTGTATTTGGAGTTCAAACTGATCCTGATTCATCTCACAATGGCTGGTTTGACTGAAAATAAGACGATTACAGCTTTCTTTTACATTTAACATGTCCGGCAGCTGATAGTTTCCTTTTATCAGATGATGGAAGTAAAGAAATAAATTAAAAAGTCTGACGTCTCACCAGTGGGACAACCTTGTCGTAACATTTTAAAAACACAGTTTAAATTGGAGTAGATCAGTTCTTCGGTTTTCCTGGTGAGCATGTAAACGTATTGAGCATGTATTGACGACTGACAAATCCAGAGCCCACTTGTCTTAGAGTGGCTTCTAGATTTATCACTATCGAATTGAAATTGTAATTGCAACTCACAAAGACCATAATTACCTCCAAAGCAATGAAATATCTTCTTTATTCTGCATTATAAAAACTGCTAACCCTGTAGTTTAGATCTGTACAAACCTGTTCTGAGATACGTATGATTATTTTATCACTTTGTCAGTTCATATTTCAGTCTTTTTGTCAATATGTTCACGCATTTTAATCACAATACTAGATCTACTGGTGCAGCTCTATCATGCACGTGTCAAAAACAGCGTGTCGTTTGGATTCACAGAGTCTGTGCTTGTTCTTGTCTGTTTGATGTGGTTGTTGTTCTTGGGCGGCCCGTGCTCCACATCACACAGGGGTCCAGTCGAGAGAGGGGCACTGATCTGACCTCCTGGGGTTTTATCTTTTATTTTATTACATTTGGTGGATGTGAATGTGGCTGGTCACTGCACTACGGGAACTCAAGCAGAGAGAGGGGGGAGAGAGAGAGGAGAGAGAGAGACGGAGGGAGAGACGGAGGGAGGGAGAGAGACGGAGGGAAGGGGAGAGAGAGAGAGGAGAGAGACGGGGGGAGAGACGGAGGGAGAGACGGAGGGAGGGAGAGGGAGGGAGGGAGAGAGAGACTGAGGGAAGGAGAGAGGGAGAGGGAGGGAAGGAGAGAGGGAGAGACGGAGGGAGGGAGAGAGACGGAGGGAAGGGGAGAGAGAGAGACTGAGGGAAGGAGAGAGAGAGAGAGGCGGAGGGGGGAGAGACAGAGGGAAGGAGAGAGAGAGACTGAGGGAAGGAGAGAGTCAGATGATCGGGAGAGATACTTTTTCACTTTTGACAATACAAAATGTATTATAAGTGAATACAAATACATTTACTGTTAATTATTGTGAGAGAGAGGGACAGAAAGATGGAAAAGAGGGGAGAGGAGAAACGAGTGAGTAAGGGAACGAGGAAGGGGAGAGCGATGGATGAAAAGTGGGGAAGTTAGTGGGAGAAAGAGGAGGAGGAGAAAGGTAGAGGGAGAGAGATATGAAGGGAGGAAGAAGGGGGGATGAGGGCAGGAGAGGAAGAGAGAGATGGGTGAAAGAGAGAGAGGAGACGAAAGGAAAGGAGGAAGAGGGAGAAAAAAATAGAGAGAGGGAAGGTGGGAGGAAGAGGAGGAAAGAGACAAAGGGATGAAGAGGAGGGATGGGGCAACAGAGGGGGAGAGAGATGAAGGAAAAGAGGGTCAGAAAGATAGAAAAATATGGAGAGATAGAGGAACTTTTTGACTTTTGACAATACATTTATTACAAGTCAATAAAATATACAGAGGGACAGAGGGATGGAAGACAGGAGAGGGGAGAAGCGGGGTGAGTAAGGGGAGAAAGAGAAAAAGGGAGAGATGGGTGAAGAGCGGGGAAGTTAAGGGAGAAAGAGTTGGAGAAAGGAGGGGGCAAAGAGATGGTGGGAGAGAAGAAGGTGGAATAAAGGCGGGAGGGACAGTGATGGAAGTGAAGGGGGAGAGGGAAGAGGGAGAGATGGGTAAAAGCAAGGGGAGAGGAGAGGAAAAAGGTGGAGGGAGAGATGAAGAGGAACAGAAGGGGCATTAGGAGGATTAGTAGGAGAAGGAATAGAGGGGGTAGAAAGAGATGGGAATAATCAATGGAGATAGAGGGAGATGAAGGAAGAAAGAAAGGGAGACTGAGAAGAGTGAGGCAGGGAGGAGGACGGAATAGGTGAGATGAATGAAAATAAGGATTGGAGAAAAAAAAGGAAGGGGAGATACGGAGCGCCACGGAGAAAGAGGAGGATTGGAGGGAGAAAGAGATAAGGTACAGAAATGGACAGAGATGGAAGAATAAAGATGGCAGGAGAAATACAGCGATTGAGGGAGATGGAGGGAAGATGACGAGAATTAGGGGGAGAAAGAAAAGGAGGGAGGGATAGAAAGAGAAAGAGGGGGATGAATGAAGAAAAGCGATAAAAGGAGAAATTGGCAATAGTTAGTGGAGAGAGATCGTGGGAAATAGATAGAGGGGAACTTGTGAGTGAAAAAGAAGGAGGGAGAGAGGGGAAGAAGTGGAGAGAGCTGGAAGAATATGGGCGGAGCGAGGCTGGGGGGAGGAAGGAATAGATGTGGAGGAGGATGAAGAGTGGGAGGAAAAAAAGGAAGAGATACGGAGAGTACAGAAATGGACAGAGATGGACAAATAAAGATGGCAGGAGAGATACGGGGATAGTGGGAGACAGAGGGAAGACGAGGAGAATTAGTGGGAGAGAGTATGATGGAAGAGAGAGAGATAAATGAAGGAAGAACGAAAGGGAGGTTGAGAAAGAAAGGAAGGAAGATAGGAAGAAAGACAGGAAGAAAGAGGAGGTTGAAATAAAAATAAGAGGGAGGTTGAGAGAGATAGAAGGGATGAGTGAGGCAGGTAGGAAGGAAGAGGTGAGATAAGGAGGAGGTATAGATAGAACTAGAGAGAGGGGAGATGAAGCAAGAAAGGGAGAAAGGGGAGAGTGAGGCAGGGAGGAGGAAATAACAAGTTGGGTAGATAAAGGGAGTAAGGACGGCAGAAAGTGGCGAAAAATGGAGGGAGAAGAGAGATGAGGTGAGGAAAAGGAGAGTCTATGAGAGAGAGAAAAAGGGGGGAGAAAACATAAGAGCGATGGAGAAAGGTGCCCGTGTTGAGCTGCGGTCCTCCTGCCAGTCCATGTTGTGATATTGGACACAGCAGACGGTGCATGAAGCCCGTGGAGCGTGTGATTACCATAAGATGAAATATTTCTGAAAAGGTCGTAGTTTGCTAAGTGCTGCTACAGGATACGTGCCACTTACTAAATTAGCCGTGGCGTGAGGCGGCTGCACCCAGCGTGTTACGAGCCACATCCAGGATATCGGTTGTTTTCAGATTCTACCATGTAAACTGTCAGATTTCAGCACGAGCATGAAAGCTTTATTGATTACATGTTGTGCTTGAGAAATAACCCAAAGGAAAAGCCGCACACGCTTGACCGGGTCTGTTGCACTCTATTTGGGACAAAGTCTGTTGTTGATTATTTAATTCAAACTTATGCAACAAATAAGACGAAAAACAGATAAACAATATGCATCTTCTCGCTCTAAATCAAACACCATGTTGGTCTAATGTTGCGACGACATCTGAAACACAAGAAAATGTAAATGGTTAAACTTTTAAACGGCAAAAGATGAATTTCTAGATGATTTAAGAGTCTTTATCTGGATATTAATCTTAATTTCAGATGAGCTAAGGCTATTTCTTTGATGGAAATAGATTATGTAACTTGTTTCAAATCGTTTCTAACTTTCAAAATACCTCAAGCCAAAGTATATGCCAATGGGTTAAGATAGAAGATTTTACACATGTATTTTCTTATTTCAAGCTAAATTATCACATTATCAGTCAGAAATACCCTGCAGTGATATATTGTACAGCACATCAATAGAATCTCATTGAGTTATGTATTAACCTTTATTTAACCTGGTAAGAACCCACTGAGATTGAGACCTCTTTTTCAAGGGTGACCTGGGGCAAAGAATAACTTCTAAAATCCGGATAAAAATGATAAATTAAATAAATCAATTTTAATTTTAGGCTATACAGTGATCCCTCGTTTATCGCGGGAGTTGCGTTCCAAAAATAACACGCGAAAAGTGAAATCCGTGAAGTAGTAGTTTTATTATTTTACAATGCAATACTGAACTATGGAATGAAACCAAAAAACAAAACCTGTTTTAAAGCCCAAAATTAGTTTAAAACAATAATTTTAATATAGTAATACAAGGTTGTAAACATTGTCACTGGCGTATTTCACAGTCTGTGCCTCTTCGTCCTGACTCCGCTCCGCTGTAGCGTCTGTTTACTGTTAAACCATTCCTGTCTCGGTCCCCTGACCGTGGTCGGAGGACACAGGGGAGATTCTCTTCTCCAGGGCCGAAGGGTCGCTCGTCCTCCGGGGTTTAACTCCCTATTCTGAACCCCACGGTTGTCCAAAGTGTAGTGTGAGTGCAATGACAACCTCAGTTTGTTGCTCCAGAGTTTTGGCTTTATTTTACTGTAATACACCCTCGCTAAGCCCCGGTCGCCGTCCTCACCCAGGTACCCACACTTTCACACCCGCTCACTTGGCGGCCCACTCTCTGACGCGCGCATTGGCCGCGCGCACGCAGCCTCTCTCACTCACGTACCCCTATGTCACACACAGAGCTATCTGCCAATAGGAGCTAGACATATCTCACGACACTACGTTGTCGGCGCAGAGCGTTTCTTCGACATTGTGGGTTTTGTCACAGAGAAAAAAATGCAAACGTAAAGTTGGCAGAATGTACAGAAACGAAAACTGTTGACAAGTGAAAAACCAATACAGTATAGCGTCAATATTTTATTTCTAGACAACAGTAAAGCCCCTGAGCCAATCAGGATTCAGAGCACAATGCACTGTAAAAATATCCGCACTGTAAAAAAAATCCGTGAAGCAGCGAAGCCGTGAAAGATGAAGCGCGATAGAGCGGGGGATCACTGTATACATTTTTGCTGTGTAGATGTGGTACAGTATTTTGACAGTAAAATGAAGTGTGGTTTGTATTATGGCACAGTCAAAGGTTAATAGGTTCAACAATAGTCACAACTCTTCAAATTCCTGCAAACTGTCTATATTTGGGCTGCACAATTATTTGGGGGGATTTTTTTTTTCCAATATCCATTTGATTTTCAATTTATGTTTAAAAAGTAAGATTCTTTTCCGAGCAGACATTTCAAACAAGTCGAGGAACGTTTAAGAGAAAACTGAAATATGAACTGCATGTGCAAGTCTCCTTCACTGGAAAATGTACAATCTCAAATAAGATAATAGGATAAAACATTATTGAATGAAGTAGTGTTTATCTGGAGTAGATTTTTCCTTTTTTTTTTTAACTTAAAATGTTAGTAAGTTTTGTTGTTAATTCAATTGCTTTTGCATCAAGTTAGAAAATGCTTGTCTTTTTATTTATTTAAGTAAAACAAGATATTTTATGCTTGTTCCTTTGGCAATCTTACTTTAGACAGTCAAAATACACTCAAAACAAGATAAATACTTATTTTAAGCACTTACTTCCATATGGTCTTATTTTAGATGGCCATTGTTTATGGTTGTAGAGGTATAAACTTCAGGGTTAGCAGCTTTTTAGAGACAGAAAGGATATCTTTTGGTTGACTGAAAAAATTCTGTTCCTTAAATAGTTGCTAGTCTTTGTGATTTACTAATTGCGAGCATTAAAATTGTGAATTAGATGTGATTCAACATATTTTAAGTGCACTTTAGTTACACTTTTAAATGTTCCCTAGAACGGTGATACTTACAGTAAACTCCAAACCATAGAGGAGTCAGTCCCCTGGGGTTTCCCTCGGACAGTGAGTCTCTCTGCAGCTGAGCCCAGTGACCTGTGGGAAATGAACCTCCCAGAGAGCTTTTCATGAATTGGTCACATGGGTGCCAAAGTAAAGGTTGCATGGGGTAATTAATGGGGTCAGTAAGCAATGCAGTCACATTATGTAGCTTTTTCAGCATGTTTTACTTTTCCTTTTGTTTCCAGAGCCATTTTTCCAGTAAGAAAAAAATGACTAGTGCAAAAGAGATTTTTAAAAGCATAAAATGTGAAATAATTAATTCTTTTTCTATCGCTTGTTCCTGGAGCCTATCCCAGTGACGTTGGGCCTTAGGCGGGGTACACCCTGGACCGGGGCTAACTCATCACAGAGACCTTCACTCGGCAATTTAGAGTTACCAGTTGACCTCACACATGCAACACGGGGAGAACATGCAGACTCCACGCTCTATCTGCTCTGCCACCGAGCACTGGCGTGAAATAATGTTGTAAAGCGATAAGGGCTGCACAATTAATCGAAGCTGCACTATTTTAATGGGCGCAGTCTGCAAATCGCAAAGGCTGCAATTTTTGAAGTGCAATAATTTCTTGCAATCAAAATATCCAGTGTTATTCTGCATAAACCTGCTGACAAAAGCTTAAAGCAGCAAAACTGCCAAAAACGCACCAAAAAATGTGAGTAAAAGCAACTAAAATCTTCTAAAACACATTATTTATGTCAGTTCATAGTGCACATTTGCGTTTAAAATGTGAACTTTGAACAGAATCACATTATTGAAACTTAAATTCTTCTTAATTTTCCCAAATTGTGCAGCTCTGAATATAATATAATGGTGAATATCAAATGATTTTTAATTAGAAAAAGTCAGTGAAAAAAAAAAAAAATGGAGACAAAAAAAGGAATTTGTCTTTAATTATAGATTTTTGCGCCAACAATCTCCAAACATATGCTGCACTCTTGGGTGATACGCATGATCTTCTTGGTGATCATTAATTCTCTCGGTTGCAGCACTGGCTTTACTTCTTCCTGTTGTGGCTTCTGTTCAAATTGACAAAGTGATACTCCTCTCTGCCTAAACAATCTCAGCTCGGAGCGCCTGAAACTGGGCTGTGTGCGTGTCTTTTTGATGAGCCAGCCGGATGATGATGACTCGAGTCCAAACCTCAAACTGCGCTCATGAGCCGAGAAAACTCACGGCTTGACTAATTGGGGATTGGACAAATGTGAGCCATTGAGCCTTTGTTGATCGCTGAGATAATTATGGTGGTTCTTCACTATTCGGCCAAACAAAAGAGAGTACACCTCATCCAAGCGTCTATCTCTGGACGCAAAGACAAGCGAGAAGTGGGTCCTTCTTGAAAAAAAATGCCTGCCTCAAACAGACAGAGCTACAGCGCTGGCAGAGCAGTAGAGCTTCAGCTTTCGATTGTCGCAGTAATGATCTGATATTCTTCCAGGAAATAGAGCCAGGTTTCTCACAATACTGGAACACTGCTTGGAAATTTACACATTACAGACCTGTGTCTTGTAAATTCAGTTATTAAATGTATGCAAGTGTAGTGTTAGGATTATTGTGAGAAGAAACATAATATTTTTACTTCTATTATGATTACTGACGCCAACAGTGAAATCCTTACTTTATGTTTTATTCACATTGTCTAATTTATTACCATCCTCTATTGGACCAGCCTCATGAAAACCACCTACAGTTGATGTGACATCAACAGTCGAATGTCTCTCGCTCCTCATTTCATGCTAAAAAAGGCACATTTTTGCCTCAAAAACTTTCTTTTTTTTTTTTTTTTTTTTTAGTGATTACCTATATAATCCCAATTATGGATTAACCTAATCTTGATATGACTGACAAGCACACTGTGCACTTTTGATATGGGTTGACATTACCTGAACATTTTAATAGTGATTTGAATTGAATGACATTTTTGTCTGGTTACAAGGAGATTTATTTTCTTATTTCAGTGGGATAACTCCCAATCTTATTGACTGATAATTTAGCTTGAAATAAGAAATAAATATATAAAAATAATAGGAAAATGAGCAAAACCTTGTAACCAGTTATATTAATTTACCTGATGGACCTACATTATTTGAACTAAAACAACTCAAGTAAGTTTTTTTGTTTCTTTTTTGCAGTTCATGTGTCACAGTTCCAAGAGTGCTACAGCAGTTATTTTCCTGTAGGATTAACTTTCACTTCATTTTCACAAGTCCATTAAAATGACATTGATTTGATTAAAAAACAAAGGAAAAAAACAGTATTTTGTAGCTTTGTGTTTCCTCTGAACATTACAACCCTCTTAACAGAGGGTTATTTTTTCGGAAACTGTTTTCTGTTTTACCCGAACACGAGTGTGTGCTTTTCAGCCACTTCACAGTTTTTAGAGTACTTTTTGTGCTGGCAAATTTTTGGCTTTTCAAATAAATAATGCTCCCCACTACAGCATTTTAAGTAGCTTTGTCTGACGTCCTGTGAGTGTTTGATTATTCATTTCAGGTCAATGAGATTTGATTTGACTGAATTTGTATTTGCAAATGCTACTGTCTCCCAAAAACCTTATCTTTGCTGTTTTAGAGTGTACGAAAGGACATTTAGGCATTGATGTGGCTCATTATAAAGAGCATTGAGTCCTAAATGAGGGATTACACAGACTTTACTCCTGAGCTAGAACATCTTATAGTCTGGATTTGGAAACATCTCTCTATTTACAGAATGAGTACGTGTGCTCCTGTGCTCTGCCTTTTCTCGCTCCTTTTTACTGGCCTTGCAGCTGGGGTACCTAACTTTGTTGTCGTAAGTGAGAACATTTTGTGTTGCGCCAAAGGGTTTGTGAGAGCTGAACAGATTGTAATACCTACTTCAGTTACTTCTCCAGCTTTAATTCTTTGCAGACGTCTGTTCAATTGTTTTGCACATGCTTATGTAGTCGTACACTATCTTGTCAATGCTCAGGTTAAATTCCCTGCCGGGGTGTCAGAATAGGTCAAATGGCGGAGCGGCAGATGCCTGGCTGCTCCCTGTCTCACATGGGACTTATCCACCTCGTCCCTCAGGACCCCTCGCTGTGAAAAGCACATCCTCATATCCCTCCTCTGTCAGAAATGGGATGTTTTGTCTTTTACCTTTGGGATGTTTTGGAGATTGCTGCCTGGTTCTGCCTTCTCCTGTCTCTTTAGACACAGTTGCTCTTATCAGGCCTTTCCTTCCTGTTGTCTGTCTGTTTCCATGACGATCCGGACCTGTCCCGACCAGCCGATGGAGCCTGGAGCTGCCAGAGGGACTTGGACGCAGATCAAGTCCGGATGTGTGAGGTTCTTTGAGAGATTGGTGCATGGAGAAGAAATCTGGAGGAAAATGCAGTCAGTACAAACATCTGTGTGGGCTATTCATTTTACAAAGCACCATAAAACAAGGACAGTCCTAGTGGTGATTGTTAACTTATGATGGTCCAATCTGCAAACCTGCAGCAGTGAATTCTGGGACCATGCAAATCTCCATCCAATCAACTAGTGTTTTTCTTCTAATAAGACAGAAAAAGCTTGACAGATGTGTCAGATCCATCAGGCTGACCACACCTGCCGTCACATGGTGGTCTCTGGAGAAGTGAGTCCCATTGTAATTCAAAAGCCCCCCGGTCTCTGTTGATGGTCCATGCTCCCCTCTTCCTGAGTTCAATCGACTTCTGTATCCATCTTGTGCACTTGTATCAACAGTGACACCTCTGATGAAGGCAGAAGTTCGACCACCGAAACATGTCTGGACAATAAGCAGACATAGCTTTTTTGCATTATCTGTCTTATTGGAAAAAAACACAAGTTGACATTGAAATACCACACCATATTCTAGGGGCGATAAAAGCACTTTACAGGACAAACAATAAGCTAACCTTTACAATCCCAGTCCAACACCTTTGCTAAGCTATGCTTGTTATAATCTTCAGTATTTGCGAAACAGACATGAATTTCTTATGCTGTATAACACTGATGTATTGTATTTTACTGCCCAAACAGCCCTAAAAGGCGCACGTAGCAGTTACAGCTCCACAATTAACATCGAAATTGCATTTGAATGGCTTTAAATGCAACGATTTTCTCCATGCACAACAAAATATCCCTTTTTTGTGCAAATATGTTTTGAAACAAGTGATAATAACGCAACAGATAGTGACAAAAACGCAACTTAAAGCGGCATATGTGACTAAAAGCTGCAAAAACGCGCCGCTAAAAGTGACAGCCGTGACATAAACTCAACTAAAAGTGACAAAAAAGCGACTTAAAGTGCCAAAAACATGACTAAAAGAGGCAAAATTGTGGCAATATATCAAGCAAATATTACTAGCACCTTTCCTTCAATATAGTGTTATCAATTTGGACAGAAGGTAAACAAACGGTAAAGCAGAGACTCATACCATTAATGATCGCGGCTGCAGCTCTTCTATTCTTGTGTCGTCAGAGGCAGGTGCTTTGCCAAACAAGTGAGGGCTAATGAGAGAGTGACCTTTTCCAGTCGCCTCCGTGTGAGCAGATAATCACTACAGCCTGTTCTGCCCACTCACAGGTCAGACTCACGGAGGCACAAGTCACCGTATGGACCAGCTGCATTGGCTTTACATTCTCTTCCTTCATTATGTACGTGTTTGTGGTGAAGTAGGTCAAAAATGATCAAATATATAATTGATTTTAAAGATTATTGGACTACTTTTTCAACTCATTTTGACTCCTTTGTCTTGGCATTTCCTGTGCTGCTGTCAATGGACTTGATTTCCTCACAATAATGAACTTAAATGCATTACCTTTGTATGCTGTTTAACAATTCTGTTTATAAAAGTTGATATAACAACTTCTGACAATATAAACCAGTGTTTTGTTTAATCTGAGGAACACCACCCACAAAACAAGCATAGTCTGTAACACTTTACACTTTTTGGGCCTTAAAACATGAACAAAGATTTTATTCATTGTGAACAAATGGTTTAGTAAGAATGTTTCAGGCTTAGTACTACTTAATGAATACTCTAACTTCCAACCCCAACCCTTTTATGTTTCATTAAGGCATGAATAAATGTAGTTATTATAAAGTGGTTTCCCATTGATTACATGTTTTACTGTTGAAAAATTGTAATGTGACATTTCTGAGCTCTACATGTGTGACCCAGTACTCAGTACAAAGCAGTGGGCGGGGACAGGGGGCGGGTGAATGAAGAAAAGTTCAGAGCACTCAAGCCTCAAATGCGGGACAATAAAGGTTATGCACAGATATTCTTTCATTCCAAAAATATTCCTCAACATTTCGACATTGGCACTGGATATTGGCATCACAACTGCCAAATGTGTTTCTTTGCTTTTCTTGTGTCTAATTTTGGTCCGTGCTGCTCTGGTTTTGCTCAGATCAACGCAATAAAATGTCAACTTAATGTAGTTTCTTGTTGTTGCTCCGACTGTGCAGTAGCTTGTTTGTTAACAGCAGTCGGAGATAAAGGATACTTCAACTGCTGCGCAACAATTCATTTCCTCAACACTTGGACTCAGAATGTCTTATTTAAGCACATAACTGTAATGAGTTCAACTGTGTGTGACCCCAAAGTCTGTGTCAGTGATAAATGTGAGCGCAGCTGCAGTTCCTGTTGTTTATCAAGTTTTCTTCAACTGTTTACATGATTTTCTTTTTTTAAATGTCAAGTACAAACTAAATATGTAGCAGAGTTGTAGACATTTCACATTTTAGTTGCGTTTTTGTCACTGACTGCTAAAATTCAGGATGATTTGAAGTCACCTCTTTAAAATATGCATCAATTTAAAAAAAACACCTTAGCATAAGTTAATGATAAGGGGACACAGTTATAACATAATTAAAAGCTACTAAAAGTGAAATATTACTTAACACGTCCCCTTTAAAAGTTTTGTTTGTGTTTTTCCAATCCTGAAACAAACAATAGCTTATCATCCTTTTTACGATATTATTTTTAATTCACATTTTATGAATAAATTGGACGTTTGGGGTATTTGTGGAGAAAAAGACATAGTACATTCTTTCTATCCAAGTGCAGAGTGACCATGAGGCAAATACAGCTGATTTAGTGCATTGTCGGTCTGTGTCCTCTGCTCTGGCTCCCCGCTGACTGTGGACTTTTCCATTGGTGGGCACGTAAATAATCCTTTGGGGATTTGATAATTAAACCAGCGGGAGGACTGAATACACAGGGACACTTCTGGCTCTGGAGGATAACTGTTGTGGAGACAGCCTGACCACAGCACTCCAGAGCTTATGGCCTCTTAAAGAAACCTTTTTATAGAAACATGTTACAAATATATGGTGGAAAGTGCTTCAAAAACGGCTTAGGATCATGACTTAACTGCTTGTTCTCTGGTTGCAGTTTTCTTGATGGCTTCTCATGTTATGTCCAAAGGGATTCTCGCAAAAACTAATCTCGCAAGTTCCGTTAAGAGAAATTAAGTGAGTAAGAGCACAACTCCGAAACATTAGGCATAGCTCGTTTTAAAACACAAATTTACGCGTCAAATATAGGTGTCCAATTGGAAGCATTTGAAGCAATTTTGGCGCAGAAATCGTGTTAGATCTGAACTAAAGCTCTATCACCAGTGTGCTCCCAGTAACTCCAGAAGGTCTAATGCTATAATTAATTGTTGCTGCGACTGTGCAGTAGCTTGTTTGTTAACAGCAGTTGGAGATAAAGGATACTTCAACGGCTGCACAACAATTCATTTCCTCAACACTTGGACTCAGAATGTCTTATTTAAGGACATAACTGTAATGAGTTCAACTGTGTGTGATCCCAAAGTCTGTATCAGTGATAAACGTGAGCGTAGCTTCAGCGTTCCTGTTGTTTATCAAGTTTTCTACAACTGTTTACATGATTTTCTTTTTTTAAATGTCAAGTACAAACTAAATATGTAGCAGAGTTGTAGACATTTCACATTTTAGTTGCGTTTTTGTCACTCACTGCTAAAATTCAGAATGATTTGGTGTCACCTGCATAACCTCTTTAAAATATGCATGCATGCGTCAAATATAGGTGTCCAAGTGGAAGCATTTGAAGCAATTTTGGTGCAGAAATCGTATTAGATCTGAACTAAAGCTCCATCCCCAGTGTGCTCCCGGTAACTGCAGAAGGTCTGTGCTATAATTAAACTACAATAATCTTTTGAGGATAATCAAACCAATGACAATGTTCTTTCACCTCCGACTGTTCAAACATAATTACATTCAGTGCAAGGTTAATTAATTAAACTCACACTGCCATTTTTTTTTTGTTTTATCAGTGCACCTTTTGTTCAGTATGGGTGTAAAACTAGAAAAGTAGGGGTCATTAACAGTTCAATTGAAATCAAATATGAACTTTTTGGCCATGCAGCGTCTGATTAGTCCTGCCCACTCTCCTTTCAAAATTACTAAAATGTGCAATGCTCTCTACTTGATTAGCTGCATTTACAAAAGGAAAGGGCACTCAAATATGTTCCGGTTTCTCAAAGCAAGGGTTAGATTATTGATGATTAACAAAAGGTTTTGAATGGACAAGAAGTCCTTCCAAGCTTAACAAAGTCATAGATACTGTATATTTACACAGACTTTATGCAGAATTTGTACACGCGGTTTCAACAGTGGAGCAATGTAGGAATCTGTTGTATTCTGACATATTCATTATCCAGACGTAGAGGTTTGAAATACAGGGGCTGTTGTTTACCTGTAGTTTTTTTTTGTTAAACGTTTACAGTGTTGGTCTACATGCAGGGCTAGTTACCGTGTGACCTACCAAAGTCTCTCAGGTTGTGTTTGCTGAGCGACAATTTGACCAAATTTGTTTTTAGAGCGCTGGACTGGTGACATGTTGACATTTTGGAAAGAGCAGAACAAACTCCTACACATTAAATGGTTTAGGAGAAAATGACTGGCATGACGGGCCGGGACAGTTTTACTTTGTGTACAATATTTTGTTTTTGTGTTGTAAATTTGCTATTGCCTTTTGTTTTTTGGATCCACGCTGTTTTCATTTTGTGTTTTAGGCTCAAATCTAACATAAGCCACTAATATTTTAACATCATTTTTTATGTTCTGTTGTTATTGAAGATGCAGTTGCATAATATACATGGATTAGTTTAGTATTAGTTAGTTTTTAATCAGCTGTACTTCCAAACGTAATATTGATTTAGGTGTTGGAACAAAAAGCTTGATCAGTGCATTTATTAACATTACACTAAACACTAAAAACATATTTCTACACCATTGTGCATACACCGGAGTTTTTTCACTATGTTGGTTCAGGGGTGGAACCAGGACTGGACGTAGTCTTTATGGCAAGATTTTTTATTTTTTTTAATTGAACTCTTAAGTTGAATAGATCATTGTAAATTATATGTTTATCTAATTCCTCTTTTTTGTTTTAATTTGGTGCAGTTTGGTGGTGGTCTCTGTTTGGGGCACATGGTGTGGGTGATCAGACTTCAGGGGCCTGTGCTGTCCTTGGTCACGCCCCAGAAACGCCCCTGTCCTGTCAGTCTGAACCTGAACTGTAAAATCAGCATCAAAGTTGGGACATGACGTAAGAGTTTTACTCATTTGGCCCGTGGTCAAACACATGTAACACAATCAGTGTCACAGTCGAACTCATGAGGGCTCTGGAGACACGATGACAAACTTATGAATGATATTGTTTAGTAAAAGTCAGGGTGACTGTTGGCTCCAATTCATAAACAAATATACAATCAAAACCATTTTAAACAGTTATAATGAATTATTTTTTTTAGGGATGGGCGATATTGACAAATTATTATTGTTGTTAAATCTCTAACAATACAATTTTGGTCATCCAACAGATTAATGTGCTGGCGGAGAAATGTGAAAGAACTGCTAAGTGGAATATTGATTTATACTCTTCTTTGAAAACGCAACTTTGTTCCATTTTTATTTTTAATCTGTTATTTTTTCAGAATTTTCAGATGTTTTGTTTTCTTCCACAGAGGATATGCCCAATGTTCAAATATTCATCTTTAAAACAAGATTGTCAATATAATGCCTGCTTCTAATTTCAGATTTAATGGTAGTAACATATGGCCAACATGGTATGTCTTGACTACATTAAAGCAGAACTGAGTAACTTCAGAGTCAGAGCTCCCCCTCCAGGTCTCTTGTGAAAATACATTCCTAGTAAAAAGACGCAAGAGGTTTTTTTCCCCCTTCCTTTTTATTGAAATCAGGAAGTTTAATCCCATACAAAAACATTTCATGTCTCCAAATATAAAAAAGAGAGCCATGTTTTCTCAGGAGAGTTGTGTTCGGGTCGACGTCAGGAAATGTTGCAGCTGGTTTTCCGCTCAGAGACAGCCGGGGGCGACGGCGGGGGCTTCAAACACCCCGAAATTACATTTACAACCACCTCACGGACTCACAAAGACGTTACATTGCTCTACTTTAACTCTCACTTGCGACACGACTGTAAATTGTGGCTGACTGAGACAATAAAGGCATCTGTCGTGAAAATCTCCCAGCTCAAATGCAACTGTTTTTTTTTTCATAGGGACAATGCAGTCAGAAGTAGCTACAAAACATACTCCGGTTTGTTTTCTACACAATGCTTTACCCTTTTAACACTAAACACATTAAAAATCAGTGCCTTTAACAAGTGTACCCGCGTTAAACAAACGATACATCAGATTTTGACCGGCTCCTCTTTCATTCTCATTAAGCCTCTACATTCTCTACTGTTTGTATTTTTCTTGTGACAGTCCCCTCTGCGTGAGTTGGAGCGACAGGAGTCCAGGACATGTGTTTGTGCTCCTGCTCATGCACACAGCTGCCGACTCACCGAGGAGTAAAGCATGATGGGAGCTGGCAGCTTCGTCTGACTGCCCGTGGACATGCTAAACGCTCCGTCTATCATGTACTAGTGTTTGTGGGTCAAAGGTCAGGTGAAGCCATGCGTCGCTGCGGTGTAAAAATGAGCACGCTCGAGGTATAAAGCATATGAGGCACATTCTGCACTGTTCGGATGATGTAAACGGCTCACGAGTCACATGTGGTGGATTCAGCACGACCTGTTCAGGCAGAAAGAATTAGATCTATTTAGATACAAATGACCTGCAAATACTGTATGCTGTATGTGTGTAGTATTTATTTATTTTTTTTATTTAACCTTTGTTTAACCAGGAGTACAAGACTCCTTTAAAGGCGAGACATTACAGGAAAAACAATTGTTCTTTGATTTTTGTTCATTTTGCTCTCTCAACAGCGGCTTTCATGTGGAAACAACAAACTTGTCCAACCTGCTCCAAAAGATGTTTTAATATGTCTTTTAATCCTCTTCATCCATAGATTTCTCTGGGACATTGTAAATTCAAAGGCCGTTTTCTAAAACATGCATTTTTTTTCTTCCACAGAGACATAAAGATCCCTACTTACAATAGCACAAACTTTACAATTTTGTACTTCTCAACAAATCCATTAAAATCTTGTTATCTAACTAAACCTGATTTAATAAAGTTTTAAGTCCAAAAAAGGAGGTGAAATTTACATTTTTTGTGGCCAGTTTTCAGTCTGATCTAGTTTACTGAAAAACTAAATAAGAAATCCAAAATCCCTAAAAATGAACCAATAAATTTAAACCTGGTTCAGTCCATTTTCAGATTTCAATGTCCCAAATATGTGCAATTTTGGCCATATTTTCACATAAAATGCCTTATTTCTATACAAAAACATAAGATGAAAAACTTGTAATGCACTCCCTCTTGAGTGGTTCTGGCTCCACAGTCCAAGTGGATGCGTCAGTCCTAGTTCATCTGCAGCCTGTCCGTCCGTGGGAGTAGGATCTCTCCTTGACTGTGGTTCTCCCCGAGGTTTCTACTTTTTCCCATGGGGTTTTTTGTAGTTTTTCCTCGCGCGAAGGAGGGTCAAAGGACAGGGGCATTCTGGGACAGTTATCTGAACTGCTTTTACCTGTGGCCCATCGAGGCAACTGTTGTTGTGATTTTGGGCATTATAAAATAAATTGATTTGATTTGATTTGATTTGATTTCAAATTGATATCTTTAAATTTAAGATTTTGTTTCCAATACGTGTCGTGTCTCACCTTAAATAATCAGTTCAGCTCAGGAAAACTCATCCGTGCATTTATTTCATTGGGTATTTCAATATTTTTACCAGTACTTGAACGATGTTTTGAGTTATGGGTGCACTGCACTTTTTCCGTTCCTATTTATGTATTAAATATTATACAAAATTCCAAACCAGAATCATAATGTTCATAAATAGCATTAAACACAATTTCTGTGAATGAAAGCCGTACTTTTTAATCATTCATTCGTATTGACAATATCTAGAAGCAATCAGTTGTACTCTATCAAAACTTTCATCAAAAGGAACATGCTTTCGAATGTCCAACATACTGTATAAGCTACTATCACAAATGTCAGGTTTTCATTTCTCACGCACCGCTATATTTTTCAGTGTTTATCATTTTTATTCACTTTAAAGCCTGCTTCTCTTTGGTGCAGAACTAATTACGTTTTTATCAGAGAGAGAGAATAATCCGATACCGACTGTTTCTCAAACCTAAGGATCCTTTCCAAACCCTCACATTTCAAACTCTCTCCATCTCTGCAGATTTCAGCCTGTATTTCAGTGTTTTGTTGTGTTTACTTTTATGTCATGACCTCTAGCCTCTTCACATACCTTCAGCTAATGCAGTACAATACAAAACAATACAGAGTCAACAATACAGTGCTTTTCAGTGAATGCAGAAGGAATAAAAGATTTGACCTTTTACTTTCTTACTTCTACCACCTTTTGTAATGTACTACTACTGCCAGTACAATAGTAAAAGTATCACTGCTACATTGGTACTTGATTGCTTACTATTTCTATCCTCTACTACTACCACTGCTACTACTACTACTATTACTGTTACTGCTGCTTGTACTGTGCAACACTATATTACTTCTAGCACTACTGCTGCTAGAGTCCCTGCACGCAGTGACTGATTCTGTTGGGGATACCGTTACAGCAGGGAAGAAAAAACGGTAATGATCGACAATGAGCCTGAAAATTTGCATTGGGTGTTTATCTTTGTCATTAAATATAGCAAAATAACAAAACATTATCATTAATAATGAGATCAAACATTTATGTTTAGATCTCGACATCGGATTCACTTTCCATGTTCTAAAATCATCACCAGTGTTTCTGGAGATGTTTGAGTGACTTCGTAGATGGTAATATATTTATGTAATCTTTATGAAATTGTGACTGTTAACTAATGTGATGTTTTGTACTTGACATGAGCTTAATTCATTGATGTCAATGTAATAAATGCCCGAAAAGCATTGGTTTAACTTCACTTTTTTATGACAATGTCAATTATGGTATGCTGTTTTTAAAGGAATTTGTGATAATTTTTCTCTTCAAACTTCTTTCTTTCTTGCTTAATTAACAGGGCAATGATTATTAAGATTGTGATTAAAGATATCGAATTGTTTGGAGACAATGGTTTAATCTTTCCCCAAATATAAACCCAAATCAATGCAGAATTACATTTGTATCTTATGAGAGGCTTGACTCATTACAGTCCAGTTTAGTTGCATAGATCCACTTCTATCATTAATCTGGAGCTTTGTAAATCTGGTGAAATGCTCATACTTTATTCTGCCCTTGATCATATGTCCATCCCAGTGTGCAAAAATAATCCACAATGTCTTAAAGTTTGATAATCGTGGCTCACACCTAGTGTACACTGACTCCAGTCTGGTTTTGGACACGCGCAGGTCACTTGCAGATTGCCTGTTGCACCGACTCTGATCTCATGAAATCCACACAGATTCTCGTGAGAACTTGTGTAATGACCTGAAAGCCACACCTGACTGCTATGGCGTCCGGCAAAAATTGACTACTTGCAGATTCTTCCCGCAGACCCTCACAGCTAGGGGTCCCGCAGGGCTCTGAGGTCAGGGTAACAGCAAGCGTTGATTTTAGGCACTCTCTAAGTCCTGCACCGGAGCCGGACCAGAGTCAGTGTACACCTGGGGTGATGCTGTTAGTTTCTACGTAAATTCCCTGCCACCATCACTGCCAGTGTGGAGTCTGGTGGTGCATGCTGGGATACGACAACTGCAGGAGCTCTACAATATACAATATAGGTCACACTTCAAAGGTTTAAAGGTGCATTATGTCACTTTTTTGTTTGTCTCCATAGAGTTGTTCTTGCTTTACGTTGAATGTTTGACTGTAGCAAATTTATCTTGTGTTTATTCAATTGCACATGTCTTTATTTATAAAAAATACCTAAAGAAAAAGGAAACAATTGTAAGTTATTCCACAGTCCTCGAGTCCTTTCTAACAAATGCCTTTGTGCAGTGAACAAATGTTGTCCTTGTCTTGTTTCCGAGTTGTTGCTTTGCAGGAGTCATTGTGTTTCTCACCATTTCAGAGGCAGTTGTATAGTACGGCTTCTTTGTCTGCCAGGCCGACGGTAATGACCTTGGATCTATCACTTTATGTTCTTCTTCTACCTTTGGGGCGCAGACAGAGAATTTTCACACTTTTAGAAGAGAGAATTAGAAGAGATAATATCCCAACCTGACACTATCTTTATGTTGGATCAAGAACAACCTTTTGTTTTTGCTTTTTTGGTTTCCAGATGAAATGTATTACTAGAAAAGCAGAACTGGAATTACAGTATCTTATCTTTTGTCTTCAAGCTTGTCATAACTGGGGAGTTGTTTTTGCCTGTTTAATGGAAATCTTGCAATATATTTAGAATTTTAACAGCTCTGGAGGGTACAGTATATCAGAGATCAGTGATTAGGGCTGGGAATTACAGGAGCCCTCACGATTCAATACAAGCAATAATCAATATATGATATACCACAATATATTACTATTTTTAAAGATTCCAGTACATTTTAACAACTTATTTTCTTTGTTAAACCTTGACCTGTACAAACTTACAAATAATTAACCAGTACCTAAAACGGTGAATGTTTCAAATGTTTAGCATAAACAAGTTTCTTTTCTCTAAACAAGCAACAAAATTGTAGCGCTGTCACAAAATAATTCGATTTTATTATTATTATTTTATTTCGTCACACCCCAATATCGGTGAGTTTACGATAACCCTAATCCAATATTGAACATTTTGACAATATTTGACACCATCATTTTTGCAGCATTGACTCTGTGTGTGCTCAAGTGACCAATGAGTACAAAGAGAAATAGGAAGCGTTTTAGGCTAAAAATGTGTGTGCATGTTTAACACAATCATTCAACAAATTATTTAGCATCTTAGATAAGTATCTTTTGTTAATAATTTATCAAACTTGAACAAATACAATGCATTATTTGTATTGTTATTGGCCTTTAAACCTGCTCTTGAGTATCTTTGACATCTCGTGTTTTAGAACTGAAAATAAAATGTTTTTACACAGAACAATACAACTTTATCACCACCTTGGGAGAAGCAATTAAACAGATTTGTATATGCACAATGTTTTGTAATGCGAGCAGTATCATTCAGTTGTGTTATTAACGTGTTTAGACGGCTGAAATGCTTATAGCGAGTCCAGAGAGGGATTTCAGAATATTTTTGACGATTGAAAAAATTCATATTGGGCCTTCCTACAGAACATGTGTTTGATTTCTTGATGTAGATATTCTGATTAAAACCCTCAACATTTTAATAATATTAATTTATTATTTTAGTAATATTGTATTCATTGGCTCACTGTAAACTGCATGTGCCTATAGCTTAAAGCAGAATTTTACTACTAACAGACCAGAAAAAATCCAATTCTAACAAGAAGGACAGAACAAGAGCTGAGGCTTCACATGGAGAAGATGTTCTGGTTGGTAATGTGGGCCGACACTTTCCTGTAACACAGTGGCAGCTGCAGCACCCAGCGGTGAAGAGCCGGACACCCTACCGAACGATAGACACTCACAACTCATGGACCAGACACCAAGATAGAAGAATATTTGCCTAATGTAAGACGTTAGCCTGTGGGAAAAAAAGTACAATTATGTAAGTGCCAGATAAAAAGTAGTTTAATCCGCTGACGCTAAATCAAGTGAAATGAAAACGGCTGTAATGTGGCAGTTTTACTAATGCGCTGGTGATTTGTGGGTTTTCACATTTCATGCTTATAGGTTTTTGAAGGATTTTACTTAAATGCTGACTCGCTTTTAGGATATTTTCATTCAAACATGCTGGGACAGGTTTGTTGGGGTTCTAAATCACCATGTTTGACCTCCGTACAGGGGCGTCAGACTGGGGGGGGGTAAAGGGTACTGGTTTTCCCGGGTCCCAGGGCAGAGAAGGGCCCTCAAAAGCATGTGATGTTTTTTTTTTAGTCCAATTTTTCTACACTTTATACTTTACTATTTCTGTTGTTATAAAATGTAATGTGTTTGAGTAAAGTCCTTGATAATTATGCATGAGATCTTTGGGCCCCACCACTGTTTTAAAAAGAGGAAAATCAATGTTCACATATTAGCCAAGTCGTTAACAAATAAAACTAGTGATTTTAATTTGCAGAGAGTGTATTTTCTTATTGAACTAATATGTTTCGAGATGTTTGTGAGGTTAGCCTAGTAGTTATTGCAAAAAGAAACAGAAGTGTATCATAATAAAGCTACACAGGATGTCTATAAAAACATATTGAGTTATTGTTAGGTGTGTGTAGAAACCATAGAGTGTATATTCTAGCAACAGGGAATGAAAAAAATAACAATAATTATGTACAAAATTACGTTTTAGGGGCCCCACTAAGGTTTTACCTGGGGCCCAGAATTTGGTGCTACGCCCCTGTCGTATGCTCAAACATTAAAGATATCGTTTTAAAGATGATTTAATTTTGTAGCTAAATTACAAAACTTTTTCTTATGTTTCTCGATAGATTGTTCCTGACCCAAATCTTGTCTATCTTTTAAAAATCTTTCTATGATTTTGCAGAAGGAATATTGTCTTAGAACAATGAGATAAACAAAACAAACACAATGTCCTGACAGAGGTTAATAGAAAACTCCAGTCAATATCACTCACAAATACAGAGTGCCGCTACTTTTTCTGTTCCTTGGTGACCTTTTGCAATCTGAGGAATAGTCTTTGAGGAAATTAGATAAACCCAAATGAAGTTATGATTCAATGAAATGCATGAAAATGTATGAAAAGTGTGTATGTGTGGATAAACTGATCCTGTAGCTTGTGTTCACGTTGTTTTAGAATTTGATGCCGTTGTTTCCGATGGAGACAGGAGCTTTTATAGAGATCTGTTTTTGTTAGGGACTGGGTTCAAAAACTTTTGGCATTAATCAGAATGATGTGACTTTTGATATTTTAGTGTACTCAGTAGTTGACCATAGTTATTTTTTACTGACAGAGACGTTAAACTTTATTCGAAGTAATAGAGATCCTGCAGAGTTCGTCACGCTATCCCAGCATGCACCACCAAACTCCACGCTGGCTGTGATGGCGGCTGTGAATTCGCATAGAAACGAACGGAGTCGGATGCAATAATCAAACTTTATCTGTGTTTCAGAGATGGCGGATTATTTTTGTGCACCAGGAGGTACAAATAATTGAGGACAGAAGAAAGTAGGAGCATTTTTCTGAATTTACAAAGATTCAGAGGTGGATTTCTAGGACTAAGCATTTATCTAAGCAACAAATGTATTTTTGCGTTGTTTTGACTTTTCCTTTGGAGAATGATTTAACCATTGTTTATTAAGATTGTGAATTGGCGATTTTATTTAGAGATTAGTTCGAACAGAAAATCAATCACAAATGCCTTTCAAAAACACTGTTTGCATAACTGACTGTTTAATAAAATCACAGTTAAATCAATGATTTTTGGGGGTTTATTATACTGACATGAATGGATTACCCTGTTGTCATGTTGAGTTTCATATTTTTTCACTATTTCAGCAAGATTTCATCATTTTGATAGTCATTATGAGTAAAAGTTATGTACAGGGTTTTTAGAACGAAGTATATTTCTCACAAACATCTCCAGGGACATTTTTGATGATATTAGAAGAAGAATCAGATGTCCAGATTTTGCAGATTTAAGGCACACTCCTCTCAATCTGTTTCATTTAGTGACAAATATATTCCAAAAGCTACATTTCAGGCTTGTTGTCATTCATTTCTTCCCTGCCGTAATAATGCCCTCAACCAATTTAATCACATGGAAGCTGGAGCTCTATTGCAAAGATAGTAATCGTAAACCATGTCAACATCTGCATTTTGACCGTTGTGACAAATTCTACCATACATCTCTTCTGCCCACCACGTCAGTCTTAAAATATGTGCAGACCATGAATGTTTATGTTTTGACGTCATGTAAATTTATCCTGTTGTTTGGTCTTCGACATCAACAGCAGTAATAGCCGGTGTTAGCTGTGATCACTGCTGCAACTGAAAGCCACTGGACATTAAGTGGCAGTCAGTATTAGACATTGCGTCTCTTAAGTGCCCGGCTGCCACCGTGATGTGAGCAGGATATGTTTAATGTTCAAATCTAAACACCGCTCTGTCGCTTCTTGTGGTGTTGATCGGCACTCGCTGTTTGGGAGTGAGCTGGAGGTCAATGGGGTCAAAGTTTGGGTTTGTTTTGGTCTGTTTAAAGTCGACCTTGTCTGTTTTGCCCAAGTGCACATCCAAAGTCTGCCAGAGGCCCCCTGCTGAAACTCTTGTCGTTAATCAAATGAATCAGTGTTCAGACTGTGTTACTGTTTTAAATGGCAATTGTAAAAACTGTATTTATTATTTTCAGGAATGTAATAGTGAAAACCCAGTAACATGCTCACAATAACATTCAGTCTGGTCACAGGTTTCATCTCCCTGAGTTCAGATGGGCGTGATTGACAAGTGGATTAGCCAATCAGGGTAGGTCCGGGTCAAAGCACAGAGCTGCACAGAGCACTAAGCATGCACTCCCCACGGATGATCGACAGCAGCTCCGGCTCACCAGGTGCAGCCACCACTGAGCTGTGTGCTCTCACGACAAAAGTGGCCAAATATGTGACGTGAGCGGAGACGGTGCATGAAAGAAAATGCACGGCTGATAAAACAGAGCGAGGAGAAGTCGGGTTAGAGAACAAGAGAGCCAGATGCCCTCGCTGAAAGAGCTAAAGAAAAAAACGAGGGAGAGATAATGTTGGTCAGCAGGTACAATACTAGCCCATGTAAACGCATGATGTTCTGTCAGGCGCGCTTTGCATTAAAACTTTGCACAGAATATAAAAGTTTGTTTATGTAGGATAACTCCAGGCCGAGCCTAGACATGATGCAGGGAAGGACTCAGGTACTGTTCGGCTTCAGTAGGTGCTCCACCCGGGTCGGGCTAGATTTTTCAACCTAAACTCGAAGTCAGGGGTACGTATGGTCCGTCCATATTAAAACGAGCAAAGCCTGCTTACGAGGGGGAAAGAAAGGGAAAAAAAATAACAAAAAGGACTGAAAGACAGGGTAGAATGGAAACACACAACGTTGTTAATCACAAGTTAAGAACATTTGTTGTAGCAGTTTTTGATATATTCATCTAAAAAATCAGTATACACTCTGATTTATACATATAAGTCTGTCCATCCTCTGCCACCTCCAGCTGTCTTTTCATAATCACTTGTCCATAAACGTCAAAACCTTGATGTTCCTGTTATTCCATGCCAACCAGCTCACCCATGACAGTAAATATATAATATAAGGGGAATTGCATCCTATCCCCGCCAGCACCATTATGTATTATTGTGTACATATGTCCACGATAACGTTGTTTTTGCAGTCATATGGTTTTGTCTGCATATAATTTTGTCCCCAGAGAAAACATTGCACCTCTAAAAAGAAACAGGAAATGATTATAATTTGTGTCATGTGTACTTACCTTTCCCATTGACGGTGACGGCCTACTTTCATCTCTACACATGTAAAAACACATGTGCAAAAATAGATTCATTTACAGCTGATGAGAACAGATGCTCTCCCTCCGCGCCCGGGCACTCGGAGGAAAAATCACCTGTCACAAGCATTTATCACGCTGTCTTTCTGCCCAATGGCTCTTTGTGGTGCGGCGCTAATTAAGAATGACACCTGGTGCAGAGCTACACAAGGTTCAGATATTGGTTTTGTTTGTGTCTTTACACCAACGCAATCGGCTAAAACATATGGGATGAGTCCTGTGTTTATACATATTATATAGCGTTGTTTGTAAAATGCTAAACCTGGATGCTGCAGGTTTCTTTTTTCTTCTTACTGCCTGTGCTTTGAACAGAGCTGAAGAATACGTCTGAAATATATCTTAATAACAATTTTTTTAGACACTTTATAGATTAGATTTGCCGTGTATGTTTAGATGAACATTTTAAACATGTCCAACAGCTAAACCAAAAATCCCAATGCATTTTAACAAAGGTTTGCACGTTTTATATGAACATTTTGTTTTTGAGGAGTTTATGTTGACTAAATGTTTTGCACTTTGTTTTTGAAATAATTATGTTTCTTCTTTTGAGTTGATAATTGCATTAACTCATCTGTCTGATACTAGCAGTGCAGCTAGTGATGTGCCTGGGACCCGTTTCCAGATTCAGGATTATTCATGGGGGAAATTAGAGTGTCCAGAGGAAACCCACACCAGAACCTCAGTCAGTCTGGAAATCAGTCTGGAATCATGATCCGATCCTAGTTTTGCGAATGTTGTATTGTTGCAATTCAAAACCTGGAGAGTCTGGCAATGATTTAAGATTCTCACAGTGACGTCAATTTTCTAACCAGCATTCCTTAAACTAGGGATGCGGAACTCCCTCGATCGATTGTTTTTCCAGCATTCCTCAAATTAGAGTGAGTGAAGCTAAATGCAACTCCAGTTATTTTTTTGATGACAGAACATTGTTAGAACATGGTTAAAAGCTCAAAAAAGTCATCATCGCATAATATGTTCCCCTTTAATGCGGCTTTATGCTCAAACACAAATATTTTTCCAATCACCCAACTCTCCTTATTTAGCACTCCGCTTTAATATAGCAGTGCGCTCCACTTTTCAGGGACCATGAGTTCCACCCCCTGCAGGACACAGTGCCTGCTCTGAGCGTCGTCCCCTGCAGGACGCCCCTGTCTGTGACAGACTGGTCCACCCACGCTGAGTCTTTCTTTCTTGCTTCTGTCAGATTTGACAATGAACACCGTTTAGCCCTGAACATGTGTCATCCACCTGTTATAATCACGTACAATACAGTAAGATAATATCACTCATCTCTGGTGCATTCCTTACTGAAGTCACTTTACCTGTCCACATGTTGCACGGTACATAACGGTTATAGCCACTTACGTAAGACATAGGAGTTATTTAGATTTGTTGCCTCTACCTGCACAGTATGTTAGATTTGAGTATTCTTTAAGTTCTGTATCTTGTTCTCAAATTGTGGGATAAATAAAGATTCTCTTGTTTTATCTTAACTCAACGATGCTTTACATAGTTAGATACATCAAGAAAAAGACAGACAAGTAACGAGAAAGAGCTTTTATTGTTGAGGGTTGTAGGTTTTGAGGAGAAGGTGAGTTTCTGTTTTCGAAGGTGCTCAGTGAGTTCCAGAGGGTGGGGGCAGCGATAGTGAAGGCTCTGTCCCCCAAGGTCAGGTGACTGTGGGAGTGAGGGGGTGTGAATCTGCTGATCGGAGGCGGCGAGAGGGACAGATAACCTGCTGCTTCACATACAACCCTTTTCTGTAAAAGCAGAATGCGTAAGACACTTGGGCTCTAACAGGAAGTGCAAATCAGTCAGTCTCAAATGGAGCAGACTGCCTCTACTTTAAAAACCACTTCAGTCCTGCTTTGTCTTATTTGGTGTCAAAACAATCTCAAGTCAGTTTCTACAACCACAAAAGGTCTCCTGGGAGAATCCACTGCACTTAATCCTATTACGGACAAGCATTAAATCAATAAATGAAGTGTGTGAGCATTTTGTCCTAATGGTGAAGATCTGGGGGCGCAGGAATGAGCTCCGGCCAGGTGCTGGCTGTCGTGGTGTGGGGGCAGAGATGGATGCGTCCTTTGTCAGTGGGTGACACAGCTTTTCACGCATTGCTAGTTTCATGAAATCGTTCAACAGCCATTTACCATTTGATATGAATTTGTGGTTTAAGAAATGATTTGCTAAAATGATAAGCCTCCACAATCATAGCTGTAGTCGTAAAAAATGTAATGATATCAATATAATATAATGGCATATTTACCTCATGCTATTTTATTGTGGTAATGTGGGAGGCAAATGGTTGTGTAGAAATGCTGTTGTATCTGGTGACTGTCCTAACAGTTGTCATTATGAAAATTTAATCTTGGCATTGAAAAAATTGTCAGTGATTATTTTTGCATATTGTGCAACCTGAAACGGTACAATATAACTTTATATAACTATTACTCTGGCGAGGTGTTTGCCACCCACTTCACTATTGAGATGCTTTTCTGTTGCTTGGAACATTCCACTCAGAGGCTCACTCCAGATTGATGTAAGGCACTGAATTGAGTTGCATGAATCAATCTGGAAAGGCTCTCATGGAAAGAGATCGGGACGTAAAAGCACAACAACTTCAAGCTGATTGATGGAAACATCGCAACAGTGGAAGAAGCAGAGAAATCAACATTTTGTTAAATACAGTTAAGAGACAAAGCATACATCTTTACACAAATGCACAAAGCGCCTCTATTTAGACATATTTGAAATATAAAATAGTCTGTATTAATGCTTAAACAGCCATGATTTGATAAATTTTGTCTGTCACTGAAACTCACACAGTCGAACACACCAGTGGGAGGAGTTTGTGATCTCACAAAAATCATGAGAATTCATCTTGCCGGCAAAGTTACCACAGAATAGCATTAAACAATCTGATTTTCAAACCATGAAAGAAGGAAGTAGATTCTTAAAACAATCTGAATTCACCCCAGCTCACAAAAAACATTTACTCATCGCTAATATTCACATTCATCAATTTTTGGGCACGTGCACAGCTTTAAAGCATCTTTTTCAGATCACAAAGGGAAACATGAGTATACCGCCCATCAGCTATATTCCCAAAACATAATTTAGCAGACTATTTATTCCAGGTTTGCGGTTATTAAAATGTTTTAGACGCAGACAGCACACAGCGGTCAGATTTGGTCACATAGTGCTGCTATGATCTATGCGTGGAAACAAGTTATTAGATTGGGAGCCACAGCTGTAATTGGAGCATGAAATTCAATACAACAGTCCACTTTTTATATTACAAAATCATCCCAACCAAACCAAATCAGCTAAAATTCTAAATCCATCTGTTTCCCTTTAACAATAAACTGAATTATCCAGGGAACAATTTCAAGCAGCAGACGTTAACAAACTCTCCACTGAACTAAATACGAGCAGCATGACATCATTGTTCAGGCCTTTCAGACGTGGCTGCTGCCTGCGTGGACTCGTGCTCTTTTCATACTGCCGTGATGGACAAACGGGCACAACAAAGAGTGCAGTTTTCAGGTAAACAAATCATGACATTTACTGGGAGGGACTGTTTACAGGGCAGTGCTAAATCGGAGGGAAAGGTGATAAGGAGGCAGACATGGAAATTGGCTTGTCAATTGGCTGTGATTGGCAACATTTGGTTTCAGTCAGGCCCCATCTTTGCATAAAAATGTACCGCGTTTTCATTTCCCCTTGTGCTATGGAGCGATGCCAGGATCTGTTTGAATTTTATAGGGCTCTAGATCCTTAGTCATTTTGTCGGGTTGATGGTGTCTTAGTCAACGAAAATGTGTATTAATTCATTTATTTGATTATTTTTAAAGGAGATAGATGGGACAACAGCAAAGGGTTAAAGTGCCTATAACAGGTTGGACTATTCATTTAATTAAAATGCACTCAAGATAAATATATTTCAAATTCTGCTCAAATCGTTAAAAATTTTACCCCAGTTTTGCCTTTTTTTTTTTTTAGGTTTTCAAGTTTACTTCCTGGTTGTAAATGATGACATCACACTAGGAAATTACCAAGAAACCATCCTGTACAGTGAGCCAAAGCTCCACTAATGTCACAGATTTTTGTATTTGACAAAGGAAAACATGTGAACGCCTGAATTTTGTTGAATCGATGTTTAAAGGGTCAAAAAAGTACTTTATTTTGTGTAAATTGTGCTGTAATCTTTGTTTCCTTAGTGTGATGTCATCAATTTGTTTACTTCCTGTAATTTTCAACATATTTTTAAACTTTTCTCCACAAACTGCGACCTTATTTTGTGTAAAACCATAATTTATATTTACAAGGGGTATTAATACACTGAATAAAGTCAAAATTAGAAAATCATAAAACCTGTCATATGCACTTTAAGTCATGGAGTAGGGCTGTGCAATCAATTGAATTATTACGCCTGACAATTACAAAAAAGGCATAATCGAGAGGTGATGATTAATAATTGACAGCCTTAATGTCTGTTTGCTGCTGTGAGAGTCGCTGCCGTCTCTCTCTCACGCCCCCTCCAGCAAAGTGACAATGACTTTTTTGAGCTTTTAATTTTAATGTTATAACCCTCAAAAACATACCTGGAGTTATATTAAGCTTCATTCACGCTTGTTTGATGAATCCTGTTTAGAAAGTTCTCTCCCCAACAACCTTCATAAACACTCCATTCTGAATTTCCCAAGTCTGTAATTTTGTGCGTCTCTGAGATCTTCTGAGCTGTTTTTAAATTCATAAATCATCCTGAGAATCGTTGGGAACATTTCTGCCATCAAACGATCTTTATAACTGTCTGCTTGCATTAGATGTTTGTGACAAGTTTTAGATTGTTTATCTCAGATATGCAATTCTCTCTGCTGCCACTAGATGGAATAGAAGTCAATTCTTGCCATGATTTTTTTGTTTTGTTCTAAAACAAAAGATGCCAAAGTAAAGATACTTAGAGCATGTTTAAAGACCAATAATACATAATGCATAATATTTGTCTTTTAACCTGTTATTGTAAGATGGTTAAATAATAAATAAAGTTCCCTTTCCATGTCACTTAACACGTTAGAACTCATCTCTTCGGGTTTCCAGATCTTCACTGACACCTGGCTTTTCTGGACAGGACCGTTTTAAGTGTAAAGTGTGGGTGAGGAGTCTGTATGTGCTGTATGTGCTGCAGTCGATCTTTAGACTTACCGCGGTGTATTATAACGTTTAAACTATTATGGCACACATGTTACAGCTTTTATATTTCGCTTCAGTCTTCTGTACGCTCTCAGGTATTTCCCTTCGTGCCGTGTCTTTTTCATAAGCGTCACAAAGATAAGGAGTGAATGATATTGGGTTGAAGTTTCATAAGTTTTGTGGCTTAGCGCTGCAGGGCTGACTGTTTTAATAACACTTTATCTGGATATGCTGATGTGGAAGCCCATAAAGCAGGGAGCGATAGATAGGCCTTCAGTCAGACATTTTTCTGGCTGTGTTTCCGAAAATGATAAAGAACATTTGGACCAGTCTGTCAACACGGCAGCAAGATAAAGATGCTGTTAGCTGTGCAATATTGGTCAGGCTTGTTAGATTTGCTGCACTATGGAGCAATCAATTTGAAAAGGCAAAAAATATTCTACTATACTTCTGCATATATTTGGAAATAATAAATAATAATTATAAACGGCATAAACAAATAGAAATGACTGCAGAGTTGTGTAGTAATAAGTTATCATTTTGTACTTCTAAGAGTTACTTTGATATAGTATATATTCTTACTTCAGGGATAGTTATGGCTGCCCCTCCCACTGTGAGCTTTAGTAACTGACAAGAATTACATTTGAACATTTATATTCCCTGTGCTTTACCTTCTGTTATTATTTTTGCTTTTTTATTTATTTTTTCCCTGGAAATACCACAATGATGTCAGTTTTTCAATCAAAACTTTTTACTCTCTGTACGATATACCGTACATGTTGATCTGTTGCTGCAGGTGATCATGAACCCCAAAAATATTTAATTTTAATTTATTTAACTTCATTAATGTATGTATTAGGACAATATACAATTACATTAAGCATAAAAGAAGAGATGCTTGTACCAGACTATATCTAATTTCTATCTGTAGTGCATAAAATGGACTGCATTGTATCCCACAGTCACCGTTTATTGCAATTTAGCTGTTCGAGTTGACAATAAACAGCACAAAATCTGTGCTAATCTTATATCCATGAACTATAACATAATTGATAGTTACACTGTGGGTTGCATAAGAGATGAAAGAAGCATGTATTGTCATATCAGATTTCCAGCAAATGAAATATGAAGGAAACGGAGCAAATTCTCATGGCAGAATTTTTTCCGTTTTGAGCTAAGTAGGCTAAAAAAAGATGTAAGTTTTTATTAACTGATCAAATCTGCTAAGGATGCCAATACAAACATGTGTAAAATTGCATTTATAACCCTCAGCACTCTTGGTTTCATGCTGGTTAGAAAACTCTCTCCCTCCAACCGCCAAAAACACTCCCTACAGAACTCAATGACGTTTTATCGGTTTTTAGACGTCGTTTATCCGAGAGTCTTCTGCTGTTTTGAAGGACACTTATTCTGCTACAATGACTTTTTTTTTTTAGCTTTTAACCCTGTTCTAACAACGTTCTGTCATCAAAAACATACCTGGAGTAGTATTCAGTTGCATTCACACTGTTTTGAGGAATGTTCATTAAAAGATCCTCCCCCCTCCGAGCGTCAAACACTCTTCCTGCTGAACCCCCTCGATCTGGATATTCGTATTTTTGCATCATCTACGTCACTTATCCGAGAATATTCTGCTGTTTTAAGTCCTTAAATCATCGCTAAACTCTGATAAAAAAGTAATTGAATGACTAAGAAACTTTTTTTTTATTAACATGAGATGGCAAATTTATGGCACTCAAGAGCATGTTTAAAGGCTAATAACAATATGAAAAATGCTGAATAATTTTCTTTAAGTATTTAAATCATTGCCAGACTCGTTCTAAACACGATCACTTTAGCTGTTAGCTAATCTCGCACACTTCACAACGTGTCGAGTAATAAGGCAAGGCAAGGCAAGTTTATTTGTAGAGCACAATTCATACACAAGGCAATTCAAAGTGCTTCACATAACAGGAAAAGTTGTATTAAAATCACAAAACACAAACACACAGAATAATTTTAAAATAAAGCACTTTAAAAGAGAAGAGTGCAGATAGATCTTTCAGTCGTATGCACATCTAAACAGAACTGTTTTTAGCCTGCATTGTCAGAGTGGAGGCCTGTCTCACATCTTCAGGGAGACTGTTGCAGATTTTAGCTGCAAAAAACTGAAATGTTGATTCCCCATGTTTAGTCCTGACTCTAGGCACCAGCAGGAGGCCGGCCCCTGAGGTCCTCAGAGTGCGAGATGGTTCATATGACTCTAACATGTCAGAGATGTACTTTGGTGCTTGGCCATGGAGAGACTTGAACACAAGTAGAGCTGCTTTTAAGTCTATTCTCTGAGCCACAGAGAATAGTGGCTGCATAGAGCTAACAAAAACATGTTTAGTTTTTGTTAGCGCTATGCAGCCAGTAGATGGCGCCTAAACTTGATAAGTTCCTGGGCAAACAGAACCGGATACAGATGTTCATTTTGTTTGTATTTTAGTTCTAAAACATGAGACACCAAGCTTAAGGTGCTCAAGAGCAAGTGTAAAGGATAATAGCCATATAAAAATACACACTATTTTTCGTTTAAATGTATTAGGACAAAAATACACAACAAATCTGAATTAATTCTATAATTTTACCACAACACAGTGACTGACCGTTGCTATCATTTAAATTCCACCTCTAAAAATATGTTCTCTGTCCTATGCTCTTGAACTTAAGCACTCTCACAACTCTTGAAATGTGCTGCCTTTTGCTCTCATGGCTCACGCTCCTTGTCCTCACACACCTTGTTGAGTTCTCTTCGACTTACCTGGAACCTCTGAACTGTTGCCAAGGAACTGTATCAGATGAACGCAGTATCTTATCTCGTCTCGGTCCTAATTTCCTGTGGAGCTTACTTACCCCTGTGGCGGTGCTCGCTGAAGCCGCTGGAAATGAAGGAGAGGGGGGCGGCGCAGTGACAAACGCGACCGACTGGAGAGCCCTTCTGTAATCACTGAGTAAACAAATAAAACACGTGAAGCAGAGCAAACGGTGCCGACGACACACTCTGACTTATGCACATTTCCTAGTGTCGAGTGGGTGAAGGATGAACACTACTTAGAGAAAAAAAATGCATAAGTTGTCTGTTGCATTTGGGATTGTTTGCATGAATCTATTGAGATATGAATTTTACAAGATTTTTTGTGTATTCACCTTATTCCGGAATTTGCCGTACGCGATGCCGTCTTGTTTCCGTTGTATTAGTTTACATGGAGCAGACGAGCTCAACAGAAAATAAGTTCTACATGGACTAAAAAGCCGTTTTCAGACTGACCAGGAAATCGGTGCGTTGTTGACTTGTTGTTGCTCGTGTTCATTAAACATTTTAGACAAATCAACCTACTTTATGTAACATTTTAGCGGCAAAACTTTTCCCTCGTTCGTCATTAGCTTTAAGTACGTTTACAACAAAAGTACAAATCTGTGGCAAAAAACGTCAAAAGTGGGCGGGGCAGAATAAGGTGAATAATGTGGGTAATATTGACAAAAATGAATATCTAAATTTCAGTATTCTGATAACAATTCTCAATACAATATTATGCCAATTTAACAGAAATGTGGTAAAAGTTTACAACATAACTTTTAATACTCATTTTTATTTTTCAGGCTGTTCTACTCAAAAATTTTACATATGTACAAACATTTCTTCCATTTCTCTCAACGACAATACTTTGAACAAACCGACTTTTGTAAATTCCCGCACATGCCAGTTCTTAAACTTCATATTTGATGAAGAGCTATTGGTCTTTAGTCGTTAAGTCGATTAATTGGTCAGTGGTGTTGACCAAAATTTGTATTAGTCGACTTATTATTTTATTTGTTTATTTATTTTCCGATATCTGAGTTCTACTGATTTCTGAAATAGTTGTTTTTGCATAAACTCTTGTGCTTGTGTGTAGAGCTGGATGATATGGCAAAAAGTTATCACGATTTTCTTAGGGCCAGATCATGAGTTCGATTTTTACCATGATTCGTGTTCACTTTGTATTTTTCTATTGCCTTTAATAGAGCTGTATGATATAGGAAAAATATCTAATTGTGATTTTTCTGACTGATTAGGTTTGTGTTTGTTTTAATAATAGGATTCAGTTCAAATTCACATGTCACTTTTAGTCGTGTTTTGTCACGTTCAGTTGTCATATTTAAATGTGTCTTTGTCACTTGTAGTCAGGTCTTTGTTGTTTTAGTCAAGTTTTTGTCGTTTTTAGTTGCGTTTTGGTGCATTGAGTCACATTTGTTGTTTATAGGCTTGTTTTTGTCGCTTTTGAACGCATTTTTCATCGCTTTTATTGCTTGTTTCAGAGCATGTTTGTACAAATCCAAACTACAGTGTTAGCAATTTTTATTAAAATCAAAGCAAGACATTTTGTTGTTTGTGGAAGAAACGATTGCACTTCTACAATTACAGCCTTTGTGATTTGCTAATTGCATCCATTAAATTCGCAATTTTGTGTTGGTTTGGTTTAATTGTGCAGCCCTGGTCTTTAAGAGGTAAATAAAGTCGTCTGCTCAGGGCCTTCAGAGGCTAAACAACAGGAAAAAAAGTGTGTTTGAACAGACAGCTGCATTAAAGAGACAAACAGTGAAACACAATACGACGATTTCACAAAAATAACAGATTGTCACAGGGACGAGCTCACGATTCGATTTTTATCACCAGATCACCAGCCCTACATGTGTGTCTTGTGAATGCAGTTTGGATCAGATCATGGTCAAAGACACATAGATACTTAAGAGTTGTTGCCATTTTCACGCCACTAATTGATCAACGGGGCATGTCTTTTTCATTAGATTAAGAATTTCTTTAGTTAACTACAACCCTAATCAGATGCCATATTTTATTTGCCAGTATGATACCATCTCAGCTGGTCCACAGTTTTATTTCACTGACTCTGTGAAGTCTGTCATGTGCATGTTCGCCCCGTGTCTGGGTGGTTATCTTCGGTTTCCTGCGGATCAACCAAAAACATGTACCTTAGACCAGGGGTTCCCAAACTTTTCTGGCCAGGACCCCCACAATAGCCATGCAACTGACTCGGGACCCCCAAAGCAAAATGAAAAATAATTTTAAGTATCAAAGCATGTTAAATCAGGTTTAAAGTTGGTTATTTGAATAGTTTATTGTCTTATTAGACCATATTTCACTAAAATATACTAATGTTTTTACTTTGAAAAATAGCGCAAATACAGTGTCATATATATCAAAATTAGATCCTGAAAATCATCTCGCGACCCCCAGCTCATCCCTGGCGACCCCCATTGGGGTCCCGACCCCCACTTTGGGAACCACTGCCTTAGACTAATCCTCTGGCGAGCTGGATAAGAGTTCATTACTGCTTCTGACAGGATGCCCCAGACGCACAGATGGGTCAAATAGGACCCATTTTCTTGTTTGGACAGTGACAGTTTAACCAGTAAAGTCTCATCAACATTTGTAGATTTCTTTCTCAAGGGAGTCCTCACCAAGAGGCATCAAACGACCAACCCATCGACAGACAGTTACAGAATAAAACAGACCATATAAAATGTTAGGTGCACAATTAGAAACAGTGACAGTTTTATGATTGCATTCCCTGGTCTTTCAGAAGGGTGTCAAGATGAGTAACGTGGTACAAGATTTTGGAGTGTAATAGTTTCCTGTAAAGAATTCCAATCTGTAGAAGAACGATACTGAAAATTGCGACATTTTTCCCCTCTCGGCTTTGACACTGGGGACAGTCAGTGTGTAGACATTCTATGAACGCAAAAAGTGAGGACTATAAGAATGTGCTAAAGATATAAACTGTAAAGCAGGCCATCCAACGAGGGAAATACAGCGCAGCTTAATCTACCTTAATTAGTTGCATCACTAGCGTAAAGCACTGAAGACAAATGAATTTAATGGGTTTCAAAATTATGAAATATTAGGATTGTTGCCGTATTAACAATTTCCTAGACCTGTCATGGAAGCATATTTTGAAGCACAATTTATTGCTACTGAAAAAGATTGCGATAAACAAAGATATTGAAACTACTTAATGCCATTGACATAAGAACCCTAAAGCAGGATTATCCTAGTAAACCCTTCTTTAAATGTACAGTATTATTACAAGACATTAACTACTTCAAATAAATAGCAGAATGAACCAATAATTAGCCAAAGAGCTTATTTATTAAATTCTCTTCAGCTCTAATGTTATTGTATTACACAAAAAAGCGGGGCGTAGCACCATATTCTGTGCCCCAGGTAGGATTAGGACACAGTACTGCTTGTTGTTGCAATAACTACCAGAACAATTTCACAAACATCTCAAAATGTTTTTTTACTACAAGAAAATACACTAACTGCAATTTATTTACTTATTTGAAGTAGGACAGAGCATGTGTCAGCAGCAGCTTCAACATAAATATGCTAGAGTGAGCACACAAGCTGAATTTCATCATTATTTGTTAACAATTGTGTCTAGTTTCTCAAGGATTTAACTCAACCACAATGCATTTTTACCACAGAAATAGAATAAAGTGTAGAAAAATGTAACTGAAAAAACAACAAGAAACACTGCATGCTTTTTAGGGCCCCTCTCTGCCCTGGGCCCAGAGAAACTAGCACCCTTTATCCCCCCAGTCCGACGCTGCACAAAAAATAACAAAAATCTCCTCACAATCGCAAATAAAATATACAGGCGTTAAATATTAACCCCAAAATGAATATTATATAACAATAAGCCAATATTGTAATTATCGTAACAGGCACACAATTTCAAATTAAATATTATATCTTCTGAATGGTGAGAAGTCAAAAGAAAGAAAGTCAGAAGAAAATGTTGCCAAAAAGAAAGCAGAAACCCATGACTATAAGTTCTAGATTGTGCAGAAAATGTGCATCTTTGTATTGACATTGCAACAACACATTTTCAGATTTTGGCATCCCCAACTTTTAAAAATAAATAGTTAGTTAGTCTAATTCTGTTTTTGCACTCTCCTCCCCCTCAGGTCCATCAGTCTCACCCCTGGCGCTAACGTGGCTGCATAGTGTTTCGTATTGTCAGGGCTTTCTCGATGAGCGCTCAGGGGGCGCTTTAGTCAGTCTCACTGGAGCAGCTTGATGAATACCATTTACAACTGCAGCGTGAGAGAGATAACCCAGGCAATTTGAAATCCAGACAGAGATGGAGGGATAGAGCAGAGTAGAAGGAGTAGGCCGGGCCGAGCGAGGGTGCAGTGTGGTGATAAAAGCAGAGCAGTGTGTTCGGTGGACGAGCGGCAGGGAGTCCATGATTGAAACACATCTGGACTGGGATGGACTGGTATGAAGGGAATAAGAGACACTGTACAAGCAAAACAGCTGGGGTCAACAAAAATGTCATGTTATGTTATGTACAGTATTCAATCTAAATATCTCAAGACTGAAATGTTTGTTATTTGGTTTTATATTTTTATATATATATATATATATATATATATATATGTATATATAAATATATATAATATATATATGTGTGTGTGTGTTCTGTGCACTGCAGCAGTTGGCTAAGCTTACTGTTTCTCACAGCTAATGATAACTTTTGTTAAAACTTGAAATATAAAGAAACAACTGACTAAAATGAAATTTAATGTAATAGTTGATTGTATTTAAATACAGATTACTTCAGTTTCTTTTTATTTTAATTTGTTTTATTTTTTCCTTATTATGCTTCAAATTGCACCCATACACATTCATTGATGCAAAATTCTCCATCTCTGCTCGATGCTCAGATACAATCACTTTGCTCGCCGATGCTAGGAGTTACTGTACATCAGATCAAACGCTCCTTCACGAATAAATGATGAAGCCGATCCCCATTTTAAAGAATATAAAACTGTTTTTTATTTTTATAATGTAATTGTTGACGTTTAATTTTTAAACAAGTTTGAAATGTTTGTCAAAGTGAATCACAAAAGTAACAAAGTGACATTTTTTTCCCCCTATAATCGATAAATTCAATATTCAAACTTTACATTTTTCAAAACAACATTCACAATACTATTTAAAATTAAGGAGGAGGAGAGGGAGGAACCCAAAATTCATAAACGCAAAAAGATTTCCCGCATACCGCCTTACTTGCAAAATTGTGATTTTATTCAGACATAAATGATGTTTTGGCTCTAGGCCTACAGCCAAAATGATGAAATGGATACGCGATGCTGCTGAATCTCACGAGTATCACAGATTAAGAAAAATGAATGGCATGTCCAGTAATGCAGGAGAAAAATGATTACTACATTACTACATGAATCACTCTAAACAGACGTTAATGAGAGGAGAGAACCTTTATTTCATAGTTAAAAGCTCTTTAAAGACATTAAACCCTTACCTAATTATAATGCAAATGCCTTCACTTTTAAAAGACAGAGCATTTTCTCCACTTATCCAAGTCAAAAAGGAAGAAAATCTAACGCCAAGAGCTAATAGACTGCAAAAGTGTGTTAAATAAATCAAAACTAGCCTTGATGCATAATTATGGTCCATTTCTATGCACGGCTTACACTCTTAAAAGTGCAACAGTGTAATACAAACACTTTAACTCGTCCATTTCCTTTTGAAAGCCGCGGCGTCTTGATTATAGAGTGCCTAAATAACCCTTCACAAGTCGACTGCCGCATTTGGATTGCTAATGAACCAGAAGCAAGAGTCGCTCAAACAAAGAGGCAGGAGATCGTGTCTTTTCCTGTCTTTTATTTAAACCTGCCCACCCGAGTCCTTCACAGTCTACTTTCTTCTATGTTAAACCAGTGATCAGATGCTGGACTGTGATTAAGCACAGCACACAATTCAGTCAAAACAAAAATCAATCTAGCCAAGTCCAAGCCCAGCCACTGTTATGTAACCAATCTGCACACGAGTAAAATATGAGAAAAATACTTGATCATGCTTTGTAGGTTTTCTATGTTTCACCACTGTACATGTTTGGTGCCATCACACTTTTGTTTCATTTTGAACATGGATTTCAGTCACAGTTGGTACATGGAAAACTAAAAAAACTATGAGAGCAAAGGCTGGAAGGGTTTCGGGGTCCTTAAATGTTAAACGTGCTCTTCAACTACTTGTGATACAACTATTAAATGAGCAAAGAATACCCTTCGATGTAGCGTGTAAATGGGTAAAGAGTTTGAGACACTTTGATGAATTAAAAGTCCTTCATTGGAGCAAAGGGCAGCAGCCACATGCTACATCGAAGGGTCTTTTAAACCGAGAAGCAATATAGTTTGAGAGGTTTGAGATGTCAAGATTGTTCTGTTAATCGATAATCTGAATTATTCATTCATTTTCACACCTAACAGTACCACGAACTAAGACCCGATTTAGTTTGAGGAACCACCCAATCCCCATTACTCTCATCATCACTCATCTGTATTATAAAACTCGTATTGTGAATATTGACCTGTCCAAATGCTATTTAAAGGTACATTATGTCACTTTTCAGGTGGAGGGACATGCAGATGGCGTCAGATCTGTGGAAAGGCAACTCCCATGCACAGTAAGAATGCTTGGTGGATTTATATTTTTCCAGCCGTTGTTGACCAATAAAAATGCTGGAAAGAATATAATCAATGCTAATTTTTTGGAGTTTCTTCTAATAAGACAGTTGTAAATAACCATAAGCTCATTTACCTTACATGTTTCGGTGAGAGGACTTCTGCCTTACCTCTGACAAAATTAATATTTAGAAGAAGACAGAATGGATTTTCCAAATATTAATCAATGCTATACAGTGGAACATTCCAGGCAAAGGACTAACATACAGACGAGAAGGGACAGAAAAGTTACTGCACCTTTTTAAATATAAAAAAAAAGAAAAATGCAAGTAGCTTCATAAGTCAAATGAGGGTTTTTTGCTCAACGAAATATTTTTTTTTTTTATTAACCTTTATTTAACCAGGTATGGTACCCATTGAGATGTAAACCTCTTTTTCAAGGGTGACCTGGGGCAAAGTGAAAAACATAACAGCAACACGAAAACTTATTACATCTTAACAGAAATTCAAGAAATTAAGAACAAAATGTGCATTTAAAGGCACAGACTATTTTTGAAAGGTTCACGTTCTAACACACCTAACTGACACCACTTTGTGCAATCTCCACTCCAGCTGAAGGGAATTCCAGGCTGTGGGAGCAGCATAAGCAAAAGCCCTCTTTCCCCAGTCAGTTCTTACACGAAATGACAAGCTAAACATATCACGTGAGCGCAGGGTGTAATGACCCTCCGCTCCCTGCACAAGGGCACACAAGTAGGAAGGTGCACATTTACAACGCTTTATACACCAACAACATCCAATGTGTGAAACTTCTGACACCCAAAGAAGGTTTTTTTGTCATGAATTAACAGCTTAACTTGGGCTGGCAGAAAAGAAAAACGAAAACTGTACTTTTGGATTGTGCATGACTACTTTCATTATAGCACTATAGACCTGTATCCACACTCCCCACATTTGAAAAAGTATGTTGTATTGCTAATCTTTCTCAATAATTCATACAGTAGCTCGTGCTATACGACCCTGTTCACTGTTGCTATAGATCTGCGTCTTTAGCATTCAGCCCACAGTTCCCTGTTGTATGAGCTTACGGTTTGTCCTGTTCCTGACCCCGATTGGCGTTCCCGTTACAGCCCCCACCGGGACAGACTCCTCACCATCGCACACGCTCCATCCCAGCCCCGTCCTGTAGAAGATAACGTGTAAAGTAATCCAGTTACAGACCGTGGAGTTAAAGCCTTTTGTTCAGATTCATGATGCTTTACAATACACTGTCAACAAAAGAATTAACATGCAAATGATCAAGTATAAAGCTTGACGATAGTTATGGCAACAAAATGAACCAACTATTTCTGAGTAAGTTGGGTTAATGTTACTTGTAATAATAATAAAAAAGGGCAATGAGGCAAATCAGCACATGCAGTTGGAACTTTCACCTCACAACAACAAACTTCTGGTTTTATTCCTGAAATGGAATGTTCCAAATAGGAAGTATCTATGGAGGCTGTTTTGGCTCCATCAAGCCGAGCTGCCATTCACTTTCTATTGGGACAATGGTGCTGTTTACTCTGTAACTTATTTTCTCGGTAGATTGTTCATAAATCAAGTTATTAGCAATAATAACTGACCAATCAGGTGCTTCCTTTTCCAGGGACCGGTTTTGCTCATGTTAGCAACAGGTTTGATTGACGGCTAGCGGCGCAAGTTGCCGCCGTCGAGGGGCAGAAACCATTAATCTGGCTCCACTTTAGCCGCTATAACTGCTAGCCGCGACTGGCTTCATTTAGCTGGAGCCAAATGCTGTGACATCACATTCCCACAGTCCATCGATATGTACGGTCTATGGATAGAACATAAAAAGAAAACAGCCATGTTTGCTGTTGTGTGCTAAACATAGAAAAACATTAGCCAAAACAATGTAAAATGAGAACAGGACTATGGAAGAACCTGATAAAGTGCTGGGTCACTTCTGGTAAATACATTTATCAATAAATAGTGTTAGTTTCATTTAGTATTTAGCATCTTAAAATCTCCATTGATTTAACATGGGACAAACTGAAAATGCTCTCATGTGTGACGTCACAATCCCGAGCTCTGTACCTTTGTACAATGACATTCACACCTTGACCTTATTTAATCCCCTCCTTTTTAAAATGAGCATAACTTACTTACACGACAGGAAAAAAACAACAACACAAAAACATGCAAACATAAGTCATAAGTCATGTCACAAATAACGTCACTGAAAGAACACAGGTCAAAATAAAAGAGGCTGCACATAGGCAACAGAGCTTTACGTTTACGTATTCAAAAAGGAGAGGGAACAAGTATAGTTTCTTTAATCCCACCTCCTTTCCTAATTATGACTTAAAATGTTCAGTTTCCTGTTATGTTTTAATACTGTGTTCAATACATTAACACCTTGATTTTTGAACACTAGTGTATTGCCAGGTTTGCCTTGAAAAAACAGTCAGATTCATGAACTTAATAAATAATTTACCATTTTGGAGCGTGAGCAGCATCTTTACCGAAAAAGCAAGCAAATACAGTGGCATGGACAATATTAACTACATACATATTTGCTTTTTTGTTCCTAAATGGTGTGATTTGGAAATATTTATGTACACCTCACACAGATAAGATAACATAAGATAAGGTAACTTTGTCTTGTTCTTATTTTAGATGTTTTAAAGTTCACATGTCTGCTGAGATTATAACCTGCTTGTTTGTAACTGAAACATTTTAATTACAAACTGGTAGGCATTTATCGTGTGCTTTAAACATGAACTGTGCAAAGTCTGCAAATCAATTATCATAGACTTTGAGTAATTTTTGATTCTGTAAATAATGAGTTCTTTGTATCTTGCTTCATTAACAACTCATAGTGCTTTTTCTATCAAATACTAATTGGATGGAGAGAAGTTTTGTTGTTGTTGCCCCTTATCTCAACACAGTACATTAGAAGGATAAATATAAATGTTTAGAGTATAACGAAACAGTACTTTAATCACAACATATCTATTGTTTTTCACCTCTCTCTGCTCTATATTTAGCCCCATAGCAGAAACCTAATTGCTCTTTCTAGTTCTTGCACTCGTTACATAATTTCGTGTCGGAGAACATATCCCTCAGCGTTTGTCGTTAAGCCAATATAAAACCTCGTGGTCTATTTTTAAGCTGTTCTTCTGGCTTATGCTTGTCACAGCTTAAGAACCTCCATGTGGAAGCGCTCCCTCTCCGCAGACCTTCATATGGTCGTGCAGATGGCAGTTCTGGCTCGGGGCGCCGCTGGTGCAGAGCTCACAGGGACCACTGTACTTTTGCACTACACTAAACACAACTTCAGGGGAGTCCGCAGGCAGAAGGCGACCGATCTCTGCGGTAGAAATGACCGCATGAGTAATCTGAAATGTTAGGGAGCTTTGTGTCGTCTGAGAATGGAATTAAAAAGATATCATTACTGTGTGTTTTGAAAATGAGGATGTCAAGATGATTTAATAACGCGTTGGTCTTATACTGCATTTTTCCAGACGCTCACAATCGCTTTATGGTTTTGTGTCTTATTCATTCAGTCCACAGTTGTCTTATCGAGCCACAGCCGCCCTGGGACGGACTGAAACAAATTTTGTGCTGTGAAAAGTTTAGTTTGTTAGTTTGCTTTAGTTTTAATTTAAAAGTATGTTAAAACTTACATTTTTCTGTGGATCTGCCATAGAGTTGTAGGCAGCTGTTGTTCATAGTTTTGCCACGTAATTTCCGAGATACCAGCCTAATCACTAGTGAAGGAATTATACAAATAGAAATCAAAAGCAAGTAATAAGTGACTAATAGATTTTTTACAGTGTTTCTGATCATTGCAATATAATATAATAATGATTGATATATATATATTTTTTAATATATGAAATATGAGCACAAACTAAGTTATGCACAGCACAAACAAAGCACAATTTATTTATATTTTATATTTAAGTTTGTTCTGTTTTCAAGCGCTCTTTAACACTTTGGGGGGCTGAGCGACGTCGTCGGCTGAAAATAAAATTGCAAATCGGTTCAAGCTACCATACGTCACTTATCAAGAATAGGCTGGTCGGAGACATTCTACAGAGAGCAACGAGGTGTTTACTTTTTTTACTTTGCCTTTTTACAATTGCAAAATTGGTTCATAAATAATACCTGAAAGGTCTCGGTTTTTGCCTCTGACGTCTCGTAAACAGCTCGTTTATCAGAGCTTTTAAACGTCTTTACACAGACTTGTAACTACCCAAGACCTTCTTCAAAGTAACCACGAAAAGCTCAAACACACTTAAAAACTTAATTTATACTTTCACAGCCTAACACCGCGCAAAGCGCTAACGCCTGACACAATTTCGGGCCGTTTGTGGAGTATTTTTAAGTTTCCTGGGGGGCCGGGTGACCCTAATTTGACCCATAAAAGAATTGTTAATATCTCAAAAACTAAAGCAGCACAATAAAACTTTTTGCAGCACAAAGGACAAACGATAGACATGGTTTTTGTGTGGATGTGTGTTTGATGGGGCCAACTTCATGGAGAAACACGGCCTCACGTTCTAGAACACGACCTCACGTTCTAGAACACGACCTCACGTTCTAGAACACGACCTCACGTTCTAGAACACGACCTCACGTTCTAGAACACGACCTCACGTTCTAGAACACGACCTCACGTTCTAGAACACTACCTCACATTCTAGAACACGACTGCACATTCTAGAACACGACTGCACATTCTAGAACACGACCTCACATTCTAGAACATGACCTCACATTCTAGAACACGACCTCACATTCTAGAACACGACCTCACATTCTAAACCACGACTTCACGTTCTAGAACACCTCACATTCTAAACCACGACCTCACATTCTAAACCACGACTTCACGTTCTAGAACACCTCACATTCTAAACCACGACCTCACATTCTAGAACACGACCTCACATTCTAGAACACCTCACATTATAAACCACGACCTCATATTCTATAACACGACCTCACATTCTAGAACAGTGGTCCCCAAACCCCGGGCCGCAGACCGGTACCGGTCCGTAGATCAATTGGGACCGGGCCGCACAACAAATAATGTAAATTTATTGTCAGAGTCTGAGCGATCATTTATTTTGAAGAGGACCGGATTCTCTAGTCTAGGATACATAAGAGCTTAGATTCTTGGCCAGAACCAAGGTCAGGTCCACATTTTCTGCTCTGCTGTCGGGCGGCCCAGGGGGCAGAGGCGAAAGGGCTCGTATTCAGCCAGTGCTGTGATGTTTTCCTCCTCATCCTCAAATAAAGTGGTCAAAATATGTGACTGAGAAAAGATGCCTTAATGAAAGCGCGGCTGCTACACGGAGTGGAGGAGAGAAAAAGAGAGAAAGAGCAGCGGAGGAGAAGGAGCAGGAGGAGAGAGAGAGAGATAAAAGGAGCGAGGGAGAAATCATGTGGGCCAGCGTCAGCGGAGGAACAGGCCCCTCTGGTACAGGAGACGTGCCGTTGGTGCAGGTAGAACACTAAACACTTGAAGCCCTGTCAGGCGCTTATTCTGACAATAAAACTGCACGTGCACGGACCCGGTTCGGGTCGAATCTTGCAGCAAATCGCGCGGGCTCGGACAGTATGCGCGCGGGCTCGGCCGGGTCGGGCTTGAATTTTTGGGCCCGATCGATGGTTACATTTCGGTCATTTGCGTGCTAAAATTTAACGCCCAAGCAACAAAATGAGTAAGAAACAAGACAATACCAGGGATCCTACGTCTCTAATGAGGCAATGAAGCCTTCAAAGCTGCTTCACCACTTAGAGACCAAGCACCCTGGATTAAAAGACAAGCCCCTGGACTATTTTGAAAGAAAAAAACAGGTACACAGTGGATTCACGTTTATAATGATAAACGCCCCCTTCCCTTCCGGGCCGCAGTAAAATTGTCAAGCGTTGACCGGTCCACGGTGATAAAAAGGTTGGGGACCACTCTTCTAGAACACGACCTCACATTCTAGAACACCTCACATTCTAAACCACGACCTCACATTCTAGAACACCTCACATTCTAAACCACGACCTCACATTCTAGAACACGACCTCACATTCCAGAACATGACCTCACATTCTAGAACATGACCTCACATTCTAGAACACGACCTCACATTCTAAACCACGACCTCACATTCTAGAACACGACCTCACATTCTAGAACACCTCACATTCTAAACCACGACCTCACATTCTAGAACACGACCTCACATTCTAGAACACGACCTCACATTCCAGAACATGACCTCACATTCTAGAACATGACCTCACATTCTAGAACACGACCTCACATTCTAAACCACGACCTCACATTCTAGAACACGACCTCACATTCTAGAACACCTCACATTCTAAACCACGACCTCACATTCTAGAACACGACCTCACATTCTAGAACATGACCTCACATTCTAGAACACGACCTCACATTCTAAACCACGACCTCACATTCTAAAACACGACCTCACATTCTAGAACACCTCACATTCTAAACCACGACCTCACATTCTAGAACACGACCTCACATTCTAGAACACGACCTCACATTCTAGAACACGACCGCACACTAGAACACGACCTCACATTCTAGAACACGACCTCACATTCTAGAACATGACCTCACATTCTAGAACACGACCTCACATTCTAGAACATGACCTCACATTCTAGAACACGACCTCACATTCTAGAACACGACCTCACACAACTGAAAAATATTTTTTTAAATACATTTTTAAATATGATAATACAAACGAAATTATGCACAGCACAATAGATTCTTATATTTTTCTTTCTGTTTTCAAAACACTGAGCGACATCATCGATTTGATAGGGGAAACTTCAGAGGTTAAAATTGCCCCTATGGTGAATGAACATGAGAGTGAACGGTTGTCTATTTGTGTCTCTGTGTTAACCCTGCAATGACCTGGCACCTGTCCACTGTGTACCCCGCCTAAGGCCCAAAGTCACTGGGATAAGCTCCAGTCACCCACGACTCCTAACGAGAGCAAGCGGTAGAAAATAAATGAATGAATATTTACAAGGTTTGATCTCATGAAGCTGGTCACATAAGCTACTTGAGGAATGGCAACATACTAAGCAATGGTTATGAAAGACAATGAAGGATTTGTTATATGGAGTTATTAATAGTGAATAATATTAAATCTATCTTCAATAATCATAACACTAACATTTGCTATTGTAACATTCCTATTTGAAAATAAAGGAAACACTCAGTTAGCTGACATGTGTGATGGTATTTCACTGATTATTTTTATATTTTGGTGGTATAAATGTTGAAATTTACATATAATTACAGTACATTTAAATGATTATGTAGTATTTTGAAAATGTTAATGATTGACAGGTAGGCAAAGTACTCAAGTATGTTCCAGGGAGAGAGCTAACACTGTTTATTTGCAGTAGTCGTACAATTTTTAAATTGTGAAAGAACACCACATACAAGTGCAAAATAGAAACTAAACTAAAAACTAGGTTGCAGTAAAATATTTGGCATAAAATTGGGTCACATAATCCGGCCATTAAGAACATTTAGATTGATGTAGCTGGTAAAGAGCTGGCGACATCATGCGGGCGACCAAAATAGCACCACCTTTGCTGGGCCTCTGGTAAAACTGTCACTAATTATTATGCAAATTGGCAAATAGTTTACTTCAGTGAACAACAAAAGCTGAAAGAAAAGTATTGAAATAGACGTTTCTTTAAAAAAAATGCACTTGAACGGTGGTTTGTCATTGGTGCACAGCTGTTGTCATAAGTTACTGAGGTGAAATCTTTGTCTGACGTGTGCTAAACGTCCTGTCCAGCCCACACGAGGACCCCACTGGCCCCTGTCTAAATCTGTCCGGCTCATTTTCACTCTGTCTCTCTTCTTTGATGGGCAATTTCACACACTCCCACTCAGTTTCAATTTCACGACATTTCATCTTCAGGCCACATTGGCTGTAGTTCAGAGGAGAGTTGTTGATAGGGACTTTTTTGGGACCTGGGGACCAGTAATTTAGTTTTTTGTGTTGTTAATTTAAGAAATCAAGTAACTCAGATGAAGAGGTGGAGATGGAGGAGAGGCTGATGGTGCTCTGCGGCTGTAGAGCAGGTCTGCAGCACTCATAGGAGAAGGATGTTGAATGGGATAGAAAAGTGTATAACGTATAAATTGCATGTAGACTTGGGGTTTGTTAAAAAAAAAAAAAAAAGGATACAGACCATGATTTAAAAATAACTTAAGTTTATGAAAGAAGACTTGCATTAATTGCTACAAAAATATTCCCTGGGTTAGGTTGGGTTGTAGAAGTCTCAACTACAAGCTTACATTATAAAACTACAAGGAGAGCATTTAGTTGTCTGCATAAATCATTGCTTTTTCTAAATTATTACAATTCATTAATTAATGTACTGAATTTGATTCAATTGTGAATAATCTAGCTCTTCAAGATGATTTGTATGAAGGGCTGAAGAGGATCACATTAGCAGGCCACATACATTGTCACTGTTATAATTAGTTAATAGTTATAGTTTTAGTTTTATAATTTTTTAAATAGCTTTTTTGTCATGCTGTAGCTGATATTCTGCTTTCACTTTTGTAGTGTCATATTGGGTCTTTTCTTGTTTTATCAATGTTGAACCTGATTCTGGTACATTTACAGTAGTGTTTATTAATATACATTCTCATTTAATGCACAGTGTAGACTGTACAATAAAAAGTTTTCCTCTTACCCCAGTTTGACTTTTGTGAACTTTTTGATTTACAGCTTATATCCCCTGTATATAATCTCCCAATGCATGTTTCTTGTATAATTCATTGCAATGTGCCCTGCTCCTGCGCTTTTTCCGGCACAAATCCCTTCCTCGGCCTTCGCTGTTGTTCCTACATAAAAGTATTTGCAGTACTATCTGTAGCTATCTATAATACATGTGTGTGTTTGCGTGCAATGTGCAGCGATGCATACGAGAGCGGGCGGTAAAGGCTATAGCGCACAGATGCAGATACCGGGCTGCTCAGGCTTGTGTGCGGCTAAAAGGACAGACTGGGGGGGGGGGGTTTGCTGTATTTCTGGTGAAGTGGTTTGAAAATCGTGCACTCCGAGGCTCATTGCCTGTGGAGTTGTGCCGTCCTGGGGGATGTCCGCTCCTCTACACGTCCATATGCTGCTATAGACTGAATCAGGTCACACAGTTGAACTAGCGAGCAAACGAGCTGTGGATGTAAGCCTAATATGTCGGGTGCATGTTGCAGTGCTTGTTTTGCCTGTTACTTTTAGACAAATGCTGATCATTTTGGCTGATTTTCGCTAAAACGCCTGACTAACATTTCTCCCAATTCAAACTGAAGCTGTTCCTGAGCAATTTGGAGTAAAAACATTTGGCTGGACTCTTTGTGAAGCGACAGAGTGGCTTCTGTTGTCTGATTTACTCTGATTTAATAGACTTTATGCACATAATTTCAGTTGGCTATTTATTTTTCAAATGGCCAGCTCATTGTAATACTTCCTGTTCAGTTCCATCTCGATGAGGTTTTTGCAGAGTCACACTAAAATGAATAAATCCTTAAAGTCTATGACAGGTTCTCGTTATATTCAAATTATGGTTTTAGCTTGGTGGGAAGGCACATGTGGAAAATATTTATCAGAGTTTTACGTTTTTGATGAATAAAAGTCAGTAAACAAAATGTGTCTGCGAATGAAATGATGAATAATAATAGCAAAAAATAAATTATGATAAAATAAGTCATGCATAAAGCATAAGGTATTGACTAAATGCACAGTATGGTCAAAACAATAGAGCAAAACTGGCAGTGTTTTTGACAAGTGTGAAAGTATTAAATTCAGCCGTAGTTCTGCACTGAGTGAAACAACCCTGACGTAAAGCCAGAGAGAAACATGACCTCTGCAGAACAACAGCGCTGGGCAGTGTCAGGAAACCTTTGAATATTACATAGAGCTGTCCATCTTTTGTATTTTGAGAGAAACTCATCTGAAACTTTTTGCCCCAGGCCCAGAAAGTCTCTGAGTTGCCCTGAGTAGTAATATTACATTCAGTGTTTCTCATTAAAGGGCCTGTACCTGAATTTGAACCACGAGTCAAGAACATGTTTTTGTTTGAACCGTTAGCCCCGCCCACATAGTCCTTCCTTTCACTCAGTATTGCACCATGACTCAGAAACAAATGTCTGGAATAGTCTTATGCAGTTGTTTTCATGTGGTTCCTCTAACAATTTACAACTTACAATTTAGCTCATTTGAAACTGCACCATGACAGAGAATCACAGTCTGGGATAGTGCCAAGGAGTTATTTTCCCATGATTCATAGTGTACAATGTGCCTGATTGGCCAAAAAGAGGTGACCCTGGCAAACGCTTCTGCACTGGTTCTTTCCCAACAAAGTGCGTGTATGATATGCACAGATTATACTTCACAAAAAAAATGTCTTTGCTTCTATCAAACAACGTAAAGAGAATTTATTTTAACTAGAGTAAATAAAAATCAGATACAGGCCCTTTAATAACCCTCATAGTGTAATATTATCCCCCATAGTCTAAAAATAAATTTGTCAGTTATCGCGAAAACATAAAAAAAAACAAAAAACAGTTTAAAGAGTGAAAAGAGGCAATAAGTGACTTTTACCGTATACTCCCACATTGTATACAATGGAAATGGGATGTACCAGTGTCTCTGCAGAATCTACGGGAAACACTGGTAGTCGTATCTCATAGCAGCATAAAGTGTAGAAGTCGTAGTAGCAAGAAGTGGAGCTGCTCTGCGTATTTTTATAACTTTTAAAATAATCTCAGTTTAGTTTCCCTATCTCCATTTTTGCGCCGCTCATATTACTTTGGCTGCATACTTCATTTATCAGGTGCGCCTCTGTTGCTGCCACCTCGTAATCTGATCGATGACACCGGCCTCGGCAGAGCATTTCACACTGTCGCCTCCACCGCACACAGAGACAGACGGAGAGGGAGAAGGGAGGATTTACCGGAGCAAAATGAACTACTCAGATCAACCATAAATACACGGATAACTCTGGAGAAGAATGTCCAGAATTGTGGAGAAGAATTTTGTAAACAGAATTGACTGTTGCCAAAGCTCAAAGTATTTGTTTCTGTGCATGCCTAGTGGTGGATACAGTTTGTACTTGTTTTGTTTTTAATATAAGTTCTCAAACTCTACAAGTGTGCGCACTATAGGTCAATTGAACTGCACCCAAACACTGAAACTAAAGCCCCTAAAGTGCCGGTTTGTCCAGTGTGAGCGAAACGATCCTTGGCTATGACAGGATGGACTACCAATTTAACTAAAATGCAGTTAAGATAAATATATATTCAAATTCTGCTAAAATCTTTACACATTTTACCCTGGTTTGGCTATTTTTTAGGTTTTTAATTTTACTTCCTGGTTGTAAATGATGACATCACACTAGGAAATTACCAAGAAACCATCCTGTAAAGTGCACCAAAACTCCTTTAATTTCACAGATTATTATTATTAAAATACATTAAAATACATGTGAAATCCTTTATTTTGTTTAATCAATGTTTAAAGGGTCAAAAAATGCGTTTCTTTTGTGTAAATTATTCATAACATCACTCTGGGCAGCCAAAGGTTATCAATTTGTTTACTTCCTGTAATTTTCAACATAATTCTCAACTTTTCTCCACAAACAGCGACCTGATTGGTGTGAGATTATAATTTATAGTTACAAGAGCTATTAATACACTAAAGTCAAAATTAGAAAATCATAAAAACCTGTCATACGCACTTTAAAGGACGTTAGCCAAAGCACGGCGCGGTTGCTTGTGTACGTCCAGCCCTGTCGTGTTACACATAAGAGAAAAACAACGAATTAACTCCACTCGATAACACAGCGGGTTCGGAGAAGATGGAAGATCCGAAGCACCTGTTACCGTTGCTGCTCCACACTGCAGTTTAATCTTTAATCTGCCTCAGATACGGTTTCCTGCGGCTGGGTTCATTTCTCCTCTGGCTTTAGCACATGTGGTCAGTAGATTAAGTTGCTCTAGGTGAGGTTTTTGATGACACCTGTCCAACACCTGCTTGGAACTTGGATTGGTGGCATTACCTTCTTGTCTACAAAGAGAAAGATGTGGAACTGTAGAGGTAAAGCAATAACATCGGCCTGCAGTGGAAGGGGAATACTGTTGTCAGGATTTCATTTGATCTCGATACATGGGTCACGATTTCAATATGATTTTGATTTGGCTAGGAAAAACTTGTGCTACTTTGATTGTCTGTTAAGTCACTAAATAAAACAGAACTGTTAAATGTCATTTTACTTCCTGAATGTAGTCTATGTAATTAGTCAATTAGTAATGATTATTTATTGAGTTCACATTTTTGTCATTCCTAGTGTCTGAAATATACAACCCACCTCTGTCAGAATATAGCGGCTATGGTTTTATTTACATACGGTCTCTGTGAAAGTACAACAGGCTTAACCTTTTCCAACCCACACAAAAATGACAACACAACGCACCTGAAGTCACACGGGAGTATCGAACACAACATGTCAAAGTCGAACAAACACTAGTAAAAAAAACGACTGGAAGTTATTTTGAGAATTGTCCCACCATGAGACAAGCATATCACAGACGCACCACCAGTAAAGTTCTATAGATCCAGTGGGAATCTGAGGGAACGCCCACAAACGGACCTCTGTGGGGGAAGCAATCCATTCATTTTAATGTGTCAGAGCTGCTCTTTCACCCACTGTAAAACTGTAACAGCCGGCAAGAGTAAACGCAGAGTTTAGGAGTTATATTGTGCTAAATATAGACGTGAAGACACACAGAACAATAAAATGTTTTCGAATGCCCCAAATTTGTCTAATTATCCAAGAATGGGACGGCAGCTGCGGGCTTAATTCTACCACGATACTCACGCTGCTTGCTGTATTTTAACATCTAGAATAATCTGTTTACTTGTCTGAGTTATCACCAGGTCAACAATGTCTCAGACTCAGTGCGGACTTGATTTGAATTATTTAAATATCATGTAACTATAATTTGAATGATTGGAATGGCCTTTATACTGTGTGTCACAGGTTGTGTGTCCCAGATAAATGTTCATATTTTGTCTCTTTCCTAATCTTGACATGTGTTTAGACCTTGGCCTAAAAGTTACACCCTCTGGGCTAATCTTTCTGATAGTCTTTATTCCCTCGACATTGTGCTTGTGGTTTTTCTGCTCACTGAACAGTTTCTTTCAACGTCCCACCTTTACGCTATTTAAGGATATCTTTTATCATTGTGCAGTCTCTTTTTGGAATCATAAAAAACAGATCATTTTAGACTGTGCATATGTAAAATAAACTCTCTTCATTTGATTGATACAGTGCTCCATTTCAGTTCTTTATTTTTTATTGTGTGCTACAAAAATCACAGCAGAAAATAGAAATAATTTGCTAGAAAATGTATCAGAAGCATGTAAAAGTGGCGTTTCCTATTGAATCAACGGAGAGTTTTCCCCACGGCTTCCTGATATGACCCGTTGCTGACTGCATCTATAGTGCATTTAAAAAAAAACACTATTTATATTTTAATGAATGGTTCTCGGTCATTATATCACTCCTTTACATTAACATGCCATCGCCCTAAGACCTCGTGCTGCCGCTCCAAACCCCTTCCTCATCTTAATTAGTTCAGAGTACCAATTAGCTGATAGATTTAGATTTAACTCATTGCTGTTTGTAGAAGTAACTTGCCATTTCTCATTACAGGTGGACGGTGCATTATATTTTATTCATACCACATTCCTCTGGACTAATCACGCTCCTGTGGGTGTCCTCCTCCATCACGGCTCTCACCTGTGGCTGCCTCCTGTCGCTAATCTGCTCCTGACGAGGTTAGCCGCACGAGTCTGCGGTCTGAAACTCCAGGGTATAGATGCCTAATCACCGAATCAACGCCGGTATTGTCTCTGCGCCTATATGCTGAGACTCGAGGGAGGAGGAGAGAGAATGGGTAATGACAGGGCTGTATAATATAGCGCATGTGTGGCAGTGTTTATGGTTTAGTTTATTTCTTATCTATCTTTGGTGAAGGTTCAGTTTGTCTTCAATTTTCTGAACAATTAGGAAACTGCTCTTTTTGTCAGACAGTGGTGTTTGTTTACCTACTTTACATTCATACAGTTCAGCTTATCTCTGTTGCCTAAAGCTACGTTTCCATAAGACCGGTTTAGATCAAGATGATTGGACAAGCGAGAACAAGAGAGAACACAGAAAAAGGCAAAAAGCCATTATAAAGACAAAATAATTATTCCTCACCAAAGGCTGACTTGATCTTGTGAAAAACCAGTGTATTTCCAGTGACGATATCTTTATTTGTTGAGCCGACAGACTTAGTAAAACAAAGCTAGCACGCTTTAGCATCAGCTGTTTCCTGTTTCCAGCACTCGCATCAGGACCATAAATATTATATTTCCATTTCATAATGCATCTAACATTGTCAAAAGCCAGCGTATTTTATAAAGAGAGGTAAAAATGTGGCGTAGATGCACAGAGTAGTTAAAAGAGATAAGTTGTGTCTTGTTAACCTCAGTATAACTTGGAATTACTGAACGTCTTTTTGTGAATCGCTAGGACCGACCGCATGAAGAGAAATTACAATTCAGGTATGATTTAGATTTTATTTACAGTATGCATAAAACACTAGTTAGTTTGGGTGACATCAGCTGCTCACGTATGGGACGAGCTTGGACCTCTGCAGCCAAAAGCAGTCAGCCATTAACAGAAGCAGCAGCAGAGAAGCGGAGACACTCAAAGTGAAGCGATCCGAGGGACCAGGTCTAGTCGAAACATGGCTTTAGTGTTGGTGTGTGTGGCGTGTCTTCAGGGTGGCTTCTTACAGGGTTTTGGACAGTAGGGAAGCTTACGCCCTCTGATGCCTTCTCTGGGACTACATTTGTGAGAAGGTGTAGGTAGCTTTCCTACACGTCAAAACAAAGTAAGAAGCAACAAGTCCATCCTGCAACGCCACAGGAGGTTTGCCTGGAAAGTCCGGAATGATATCTCCCTGTATTTTTACATAGATCAATGTTAGTCTGGACACAGTTTTCATCTCCCAGAGTTTGGATGGGCGTGATTTACATTGGGTGACCAGACATCCCTTTTTACCTGGGACAGTCCTGATTTTGAGCCCTGTGTCCCATGTCCCAGAGGATGTGTCCAAAACCATTTATTTGTCCCAGTTTTACACAAGTCACGTCCCAGTTATCCTTTTTTGACCAATTTGATACCAGCCAACAACAAAGAGACAAATACATTGCCAAAATAGAGAAAATTGTTCTTGAAAATGACCAGAACACAAAAAACAAAGCACTATAAATAGAACATTCTCATATTATACTGTTTACTGAAGTCGTGAATGGACCAAGTGTATAATAATCTACTTAATTTTTCGCTCCTTTAACATTTTTACTGTAACTTCGCACTCCAACCCGGGTGTGTCCCGGTGTTTAATTATGAAAATCTGGTCACCCTGCATTTTCATTCTGTCCGTATCAAAACAAGTATGGCTGCCTAGGAGGATAAAAATGGAAAACATATCATGGGGGACTGAAAACATTTCTTAGTGAAGCCTAAAACTCTCAATCTGAGGAGAGAAAAGGTTGGACGTTCGTTTAAATGATAGATGACCAATAAAAAAATAAATAAAAAAAGATCAAATCTGATAGCACAGTACGGTTTGAGGCACGGGCAAGGCATTAAGTATTGAAGAAATGTGTATTCTGAATCCCAGGCAACAAGAAGTAGCTGAAACAAGCAGGTAAACAAACACTCTTGTCGTGACCCAATATTTCTGATCTACTTCTCTTCTTGTAGTTTATTATGGTCTTGATCTAGTCATAAGCAAGTTCTTTTCTGTTCTTAGATTGGTTCATTTGGTTATTGTGGTTCAAATCTTGAATTTATTGGGCTTATTATAAATGAAAACCGACACAAAGTTCCACGTCGTCTTTTAATGAATGTAAGTTGATTTATTCAACCCCAAAGACGTGATCGTTGGTCAGTTGAAAGGACTTTAAACCGCAAGATTAATATGGCAAGTTTGTGGAGTTTATCTCAAACAAGGTCCAGCGTTTGTGGATCATAACTTTGACATGTCTTTCAAACCTCTGAGTCTCCCACCGACTTCCACAGACCCCGACCCACCATTTCAAATGATGACGACATTAAATTGCAGAACGTGAACACAACCTTTATTGAGAGCTTGATAAATACGCTCAGTGTTTCAGAGATCTCTCCAGGTGCAAACACTGAACTGCTGCCTTTGTCAAAACTCATAAAAGCTTTTGTTTCGTCGTGAGGAGACTGTAGTGTCCTCCTTTGAAGCTCGCTGTGCCCCAAAAGCCTGGAATCGGCAGCCGCATCCGCCACGCTGCATTTGATGAATTCTTTATATATTTTTTAGTCTCCGGCTCAGGTGTGATGCAATTATTACTTACACATTGTAGTCTTGTGAGTCTGCGTCTCACAAGAGATCATCAAAACGAATTATAGTCATGTCTTCTGCTTGTAAACACTGAAATATTAATGCTTCTTTTTTAGATATTTTTACTTTGCGACATCATTCACATTCCAGGATGTTTGTGTTCATTGCTGTTGGTGATGAAACAACTTTTGGAGTCATTTTTTATTCAGTTCTTGTTACAAAGTTGGCCAAATTATGTCTCAGAGCCCACTGCAGCTTTTGTCAGATGTTACACAAGCCTAATTCATTTTTACTTAGCCTTATCAATCTTGAAACAAGAGCTGCAGCATTTGGAGGAAAATAACTGCGATGTTTCTGACCAGTGTTGCGAAGTTCACATTTCAAACACAACCAGGACAATTGACGAAGATAATGTAATATGAACTGACAAACTAAAATAAGAATCACATGTTTTAGAAGCGTTTTGATGCTTTTAGTCACATTTTTGAAGCTTTTAGTAGTGTTTTCGTCACTTAAAGTTGCGACAAACGCAAGTGACAAAAAATGTGACTAAGAGTGAGAAAAAAAAAAGCTTTTAACTATGGTTTTGATACTTTTAGTCAAGTTTTTGGCACTTTATGACACATTTTTTATGCTTTTGTTGCATTTTTGTTAGGGCTGGGAATCAGAGTCCCTCACAATTCGATATGATACACGGTACACTGCTCACAATACGATATTATCACATTATTGCTATACATATTGCTCATGATATTCTATTATATATATATATCACTATTTTTTGAGAGACAGATACATTTTAACAAAGTTGACCATGTTATACCATGACCTGCACAAATGTAAAAGAAAATACCTATTTTTAACACCAAAACACCAAATGTGTGAAATGATTTGCATGAACAAGTTTACTTTGTCTTAACAAGCAACAAGATTGTAGCACTGTCACAAATAAAGCTGTACATTATACCAAGAGTTACTCATGGCAATATGTCGATACAGCAGTCCACGATATCGATACCGTTACACTAAATTTAAGCAAATGTAAACTACAGTGTAAGTAGTTTTTATGCAGAACAAAAACAGGATATTTTGTTGTTTGTGGAGGAAATTATTGCACTTCAAGAACTGCTGTCGTTGCGATTTACAGATCACGTCCATTCAAATTGCGATTTCAGTTCAATTGTTTAGCTCTACTTGAAACCAGTTTTATTTGTACAGGTTGCCTTTATATCTGTCGATTAAAAAGCTCCAAGCTAATAGTTGAAGTTGAAATAAATGGATCTTGTTTTGGAGGAGAAAGAAAAGGACCATTTTGATATTTTCATTGTATGACCGCTTTTTTAGTCATGTCTTTCATTTATTTATTCATCAGGACAGTGTACATTTACATCAAGCATGAAAGCAGAGATGTACCAGACTGTAGCAAAACAGCTAATTTCCATCTGCAGTCCCGAGGATTAATACTGCAATATACTGTATATATAGTGTAATATGTAGTGCAGATAATTCATCAACTAGGTTGACTCATGAGGCACGCCGCAGGGATAGAGAATATGTATCATGAAAGTCACACTAAAGGTCACACTATTGATTCACAATTCATCTGCTCTTAATATTGCTTTGAGAACTGTATAACCATAAGATTATTGTGTTTTTAAGTATATTTTACAATGTCCAACTCTGGTGTTTTCAAGATAACATTTCAAACTCGATTCAATTGACCTTATTCCTGAAGTTGCCGTATGTGCTGCCGTCTTGTTTCCGTTGTATTAGTTTACACGGAGCAGACGAGCTCAGCAGAAAATAAGTTCTACATGGACTAAAAAGCCGTTTTCAGACTGACCAGGACAGCGGTGCGTTGTTGACTTGTTGTTGCTCGTGTTCATTAAACATTTTACACAAATCAATCTACTTTATGTAACATTTTAGCGGTGAGACTTTTCCCTCGTTCGTCATTAGCTTTAACGGAGTTCTTGTCAAACGGAAGTGCGTTTACATTAAAAGTACAGATCTGGCAAAAAGTGGGCGGGGCAGAATAAGGTGGATACTAAGAAATTACTACATTCTCAAACAGATTTTAATGCCACAAGAATAATTCAAAGTGCTCTTTTTAGGTCAGAGTTTAAGACGATAGATTGACATTTTCAACATTAAATAAAACTTTCTTAACTAAACATTGTGGTCTTCTACGTTCTGATTAAGCACAAGATCATTCTAAACTGTTCAGGAAGGTCATATTTTGTCTTTTTTTGTTTGTAGCGCTTGGTTTTACAGGATGGAACTTTAAACCTTCGTCTTGATTCGATCAGTTGGAACTCATCAGTAAGAGATGAAAGCTGTGTCTTAAAATGGACTCTGCCAGTGTCTGACTCTGCGCCCAGAATAATAAGATACAGGATAAAGCTGATCAACCTGCTTGCCCCTTTTATCCCTTGATTCAGGTTGTTTTTGTTTTTAAAGATACAAATTACCAAACCCTGAAACAAGACAGAAGGATGAAACTATAGATATAGTTTGTTCTTTTAATAAAATGGTGCTAATAATTTTGCATTAGATTTCAATAAAAAGGTTAGTTTGACCCAGAAAACCTTGAAGATATCTGCTGCTCACTCCAGATCGTTGTCATTTTAACATACCAGACCTGCACATTAAGTACTTCTTTCAAGTAGTTTTTATACATTTGCTCCTGCCTTAATTCTTCAACTAATTCTTCAAAAACTGAACTTAAAAATACACCTTTCTTGGGTACAATTTAACAAATATTTGAACTTTTTGGCAAAAACTCTAAGCATTCCATTGCATTTTTAAATTTGGACTTCTTGTTTTGAATGCAGCATCTATAAATGACAGCCAGTGTTATGGTTTTTGACTGTTTTCTTTTTGAAGAGCTATTTCCATTTCACGCAGTGTTTTTTTGTACTAAGGACGTCACACTGGCTAGTATTTTTACCCTTATGGAAAGTCTTTTCTTGACAACACCATCTCAGCATAAACCGAAAGTAGAGCAAAAAATATGGAAAACATTTGAAGCTCAGAATTTTCTCCTGTCAACAGGAAACAGGAAGTGACAAACAAGAAGTGACAAACAAAAACTGTCTAACAGAGTGTAATGAGGGCCAAGTCTCCCGCTTCAGATCCTGCTTCAGATGATGCAACAGTGCCTTGACATTTTGGTGACACAATGAGCACATTTTTATTTAGGAAGCAAATTCATCTCTAAATAACAAAAATATAGTTTTGTTATATTATTCAGATAATAGCACAATACTTAAATGGTGCAAAAAGAACAAAACCCTCAATAAACTTAAACAAAAGCATAATTTATCATTTATCAATAGTTGCCAACAATATAATTGAAAATTCACAATAGTTAGATATTTAAAGGAGCACAATGTGACTTTTCTTGATCTGCTCTGTCTGGAATGTATATAGTTTGCGTTTATTTTACCACATGTGTTTTTATTGCTCAAAAATTCCTCGAAAAACATGTATTCTTACAGTGAGCTGGGTGGCCTCTCCACAGATCTGACCTGTAACTTGACCAGGTGGCGCCACCTGCTTGTCTGCATGGAGATAGCTATGTGTACTGCCTGTGGAACTTTTAAACATTTAAAAATAACATCCCCACACAGATAAACAAGTGGCAGACCCGCTACCAGAAAGTGACATTTTGTGCACATTTAAAATGATAGATAATTATATACATTATTCTGATTTTGTGCCAAGAGCACATCATCATAATGCATTGGACTATAAACAACAACAACAACAACAACAATCTGCACTTTTTCAATTTTTTTTCTTTGCCATTTCAGTAATACTAGAGAATCTGTTGTTCAGAGTCGTTTTATAATCAGGAGAACTGTATTCTTTTGTGGTTTCTGGAAAGCTTGACTGTTATGTAAAGGATTATGGAAGAAAAATGCACCCGCTTTAATCACATTGTGGCCTCTTAGTGCAAGATGAAGCTCATATCAGTGGGACATTAATATCGAGGCCCTTATTAGGCACAAGTGGAGCTGCAAGTGGGAGGCTGCAAATTGTGAAAACCACTGCCACATTGATAGTTAACTCTAGTTCTACAGGGATTATGGGAAAGATGGCGACCAGAGCAGCGCCGAAAATCCAATCAAGAGCTCATTATCTGTTTAGGTTCTTTTTTTTCTTTTTTAATTGTAAGGTCAATCTTTGCATTTATTTTAAGCCAAGCGACCATAAAATTGTATTATATTTGTGATGGAGGGCCAAGTTACAGGTCAGCTCTGTGGAGAGGTGATCCTGCTCACAGTAAAACTCAATATATATATATCATATATATGAGCAATAAAAACACTTTTAATAGTAATGCAAGATCAATGCCATACTGTGGAACATTCTTGTCAAAGTAATATGATCTCCATGGAGACAGAGGTGTCAGACCGTTAGACGGTCGATCATTTGACATCTCGGTTGTTGGGTAAGCTTTGAAAGAGACGTTTTTTTCTCCTATATATGCTAGCATTAGCTGTTAGCATTTGCCCATTAAAAAAAAGCATGTTTGTCAGCTGGTGTCAACCCATCGACTACGTTTAGGTAACGTCAAAGCCTCGTTAAAAATCATTTTTGAGTGTGTGAAAATTTGGTGATTTATTTCACATAACAATAAGTGTGTGTTTAAGAATCTAGTGACCATTGAACAATGTATGTACAATGTGCAATGTACACTGCTGGTGTGGAGACCAGATCAATTATATCAATATCATGGAATAAAAGTGATATATTCTTTAATATGAGGGATTGGCTTTCATTGTTTTTGATCGTAGAAAAGGTTTCAAAGGTCATCATCTGGGCGCTGTTTTGAAAATCGAGACTTCTATCCACAAGTCATTTTCCAGAAGTCATTTTCTGGAAGGATGTCGGGATGTCTTTTCAAAACAGTGTCTGGATGACGACCTTTGGAACCTTTTCGTGGATGGAACACTCCTCGACCAATGAGGGATTACATCGACTATCATTGACTGGTCGTAAGTCCAGTTTACATCGTCCAAGTGTTCAAGTCTGAGCAACGAACAGAGAGAGAATGACACATCTATGAATGTCTATGGGCAGACCCTCCACCGGAAAAGTTACATGGTGTACCTTTAATATACGAGCTTGACAGTGCTATTGCACTGGCCCACATAAAAAGGTATGTGTATCATTACTGTGTCTGTTCTCTTGCAGGCACGACTAAGACCCAGATCTAAACTGGAGTAGAGCGTCCCATAGCGACATCATGAGAAACTCACTAATCTTACGTAACGACTAGCCATGCCGTAAGTTATACGCATGCCACTGTTAGTTCATCTCATATAGGTATAATACACCATAGGAGCCACAGCTTGTTTTAATTGGCCTCAAGATGCCATCAAATACAATGTACGAGTCTATTTTTGGTTTCAGTAGAATATTTGTTTTGCAGCCCCCTTGCATAGACCACAGTTGGTAAATTCAGTTATTAAAAAGTACAATTATTGCACAGATTTAATTCAAAGTGAAATGCCTATTTTGTATTCAGAATGGTCCCTCCAGGCGCCCTGAAGCATTATTGGTTATGTTGGTTCATCCTGACATAAGCTTTCATTTATATCAAAGCAGGGGACAAACAAAATTCTTTAATATAATTAAAATATATTCAGATTAATTTCATAAGTTCTTTTGATTCAAATAAATTTGCATGTTTGCTGATAGCACAGTGGTTTATTAAGGGGTTGTGGGTTCACTTCCAGGCTTTGATCATTTTCTGTCTTTACCCTCTCTCTCCCCATTTCACTTTACAGCTGTCTCGTCAAAGTCAATGTCAGATTTATTTATTTTTTAATATATATAAACTAAACTAAACTAAGAACATGACTCAGAGAGAGAACGTACGATTTATTCAAAACATCCAAATAGTCTGCCAAATCTGGTCCAATTGGTAAATGGTAAATGGTAAATGGTCACATATTTATATAGCACTTTTCCACCTTCGAGGCACTCAAAGCGCTTTAGATCTTCGCTTTAATCCGATGTCTTTCGATTTGAGTCTGATTGTTTTTTGTTTTCATTTTGCAAATTTCCATGATACTTTTAATCTAATTCTTAATCAACAGTATAATTTGTGTCATCCTTTTTTTTTTTTTTGTGACAGCCTTTTTTTCCCTGCTGTCAAGAGTGTGATTGCATCCATGGCAGGAGTTTTTAGGCTGAGATGCATTTTTCTGAAATCGAGCGCGATGGTGATGTCTGTAATGCTTTACTGATCTCAGTCCAACATTTTTTAGCGACAGGACAATCCCAAAACACACGATCATACGACAACCACAGTTTCTCCAACATTTAGTACAGAATTTCCTTGTAAACAGTGGGCACATTGACACAGTCTTATGAAAAAAACGTGACAAAATTCTTTCCACACGCGATTTTGCCGTCTTCCTTTGGGACGAAGATATAGTTTTCAAGTTTGTTCTTTTTATAGCACAGATAGCACAATACAGTACATTGTAAAAGCAGCTCTCAGACTGAATGACTTTACTGAATACATTTTGTTGGATGAGAAGGGAAGCACCAGTCAATTTTATCCAATCAAAGATGACGAAAACCTTGCAAAGAACTGCCTGTGACGATCCCAGACAGTTTACAGTTGTTTCTCAGTTAACGGTTGAACATAATGGTATCGACACACAGGGCCCGACAAACGACAGCAGCCAGCCACAGCAGGTTTAAAATCGAACACACGGGAGCGACGGGCTGCAGCCACCAACCACCAACGACAGCTTCACATGTACCAGGGCAGCTCGCGAGTCTGAGAAATTCAAGGTATTTTTATTATTTGAATTCATTTCAGGGGTGGAAAGTCACAGGTGTGAACAGTCACAAGGGGTTTGCACGAATTGATTGAAATAATGATTGACTTTTCTTTACGTCAAAAGAAAAAGCTGACCATGGGTTGGAAAGGCAGGTGCGTTCTTTAATATCCCAGTTGTCAAGTTGGTGAAATCTTTCATTCGTCCTGGAATGTTGGATGGAAGTCGAAATGTCTTGATTTTCAATGCGGTGTCCAGAGATGACTTCCTTCGAAACCTTTTCCACGATATCCCTGTAGTAGTTTTGTTAAATTGAAAACTAAACACGAGTTAGGGGTGTTCATGGTTAACCGATTAACCCACTAAACGTGACTAAACGCTTAACAGAGTGAAGACGTCTTGCCCGGTTGACTGGCTAGTTTCATTTTTGCCTTATGTACTATCGTGTAATACACTTTTGTGCCACCAGAGGGCGTTCACGCGAGAAACCTCATGCAAAACAAGTTCACTGACAACATCAAATTAGTGGATTTGTCTCAAAAGGCCGCGCAAACCTGAGTGTCACTGCAGTATTTATGAACAAATTTTAATTTCACATGGTTTATGTAACTTGGATTTCATGTTAATGGAGAAAACGGATAACTTTTTGCTTTTTTATCGCTCTTTTAAGTTACCTGCACAAGCTAAAGGTAAGCGGCAAATGTTGGTGGCGTGACGCTTAAAAAAAAAAAAAAAGAATCAAGTCGAATCAATCAACAGTTCGTCAAAACAGCGTGTATAGGAGCTTTCATTCAGCCGTTGTGTGTGCAGTTCAAACACCTGTTGTGTGGACCGGCGTTTATGATGTATTGCACTGACGTCTGTTTTGACTCACACAGTAAAAAAACAACAAAAAAGCGATGTGTTACTGCCACCGGTTAAGCGATTATTGACCGCAAAGGGCTCCAACGATCGGTTGAAGAAAAACATTGAAAACATGCATCCCTAATGTGAGTATTTTTCATTCATGTTGACTCTGGATTTGTTTGGTCAACAGCGACAAAAGCCTTCAGGCCTGTGTGTGCATGTTGAGATGCAGGAGCACAAGGTTTTCACGCAAACTACAACTACTCTACAGCCGAGCTGTGGGAGACTGCAGATTCTCGCATTGTCGCGCAGGTATTGTTGGAATTGAATGTAGAAGGTGTGACTTTGTTCCCCATGTGTCGAGCACAACAGAGTGAAAGAAGCAACTAAGTGGACAGGGCTAGCTGTACTTTCGGAAACATTCAGTCATTGTTCAAGGTCGGGTACAGAACAAGCCTTGTAAGCATTCGCACATCAGCCAAGTAGAAAAGATGCACTTCTATAGTAGTTTATACTGACTTTGTGTTTCTGGGCAAGACACTTCACCCACATTGCCTACTTTAGTTAAAGAAAAGCTAATTTCCAGTGTAAAAATATGTCAAAATCAATGCACGACTTGGTTTGCTGCAACCATGGGGAAATAATCTAAATGGAGGAGACAGAGAAAGACAGAGACCGAGAAAGGAAAAAACTTGAATAATTTATCTTTTGGTTGTACTTTTAAGTCATAGTTTTGCTCTTTCACTTCATCCCATTCTGATGTGCTCTTTGATCATGTAATCAATTAAATGGTCCGCATGCAGTCCGCTTGTCTATTCTTGGCACCAGAACAAAGGTTATATTTACATCTTCACTATGCACACTTTCCACATATTGACTGTAACATCCTCAGGGCTTTCTCCATCCTCTGTTTGGTCGATTTCACGTCGGCAGCAGAAGGTAGAAATGTTTAGCTGTAATGAGCCGAGCAGAGCGATGGTACTTAACACTTCAAAGCCTGGCAGAGACTGAGACGCGCAGGTGACAGCAGGCGGCTCAGAGAGGCTTCAGAAACGGGCCCACACTCGAAGCATGTGAACAGGCAAGAGATGGGATTAGCTCTGAACATGCATGAGTTTCACTGTTCTTTTTATGGGCCGCCAACAAGGGTTTGTCAGAGCTTTTGACCATTAAAAACATTGACATTTACAGATGCAAAATCTTCTATCTCTGTCCATTGCTCAGACACAACCACTTTGCTGGACTTTAAATCGAAGTATATACAACTTTTATTTCATATAATTCATATAAGCAAACAGCATCAGAAATCTCAATTAGTCAGTTAGCCTTCTACTCAGAGGACAGTTTTACACGCTAATTATTATCTAAAATAAACCTCCAGGAGGTTTACACACTCAAGAATGACTTTTAAATAAGGCTAAGTTTAATGCTGCGTTTTGGAACATCTCTATGAGCAGGTTACACAGTGCACCTTTAAATCAGAGCTCAGTAACAATTATTAAACACTTATTAAACGTCTTTGTGAGTCCATGAGGTGGTTGTAAAAGTATTTTTGGGGTTTTTGAAGCCCCCATCTGCTGTCTCTACACGTAAAACCAGCTGCAACATTTCCTGACGTCGACCCGAAGACGACTCTCCTGAGAAACCTTGGCTCTCTGTTTTATATTTGGCAACATGAACATTTTTGTATGTGATTGTGCTTCCTTATTTCAATAAAAAGGAAGGGAAAAAAAAAAGGCTTTTATTTTCACAAGAGACCTGCAGGGGGAGCTCTGTCGCTGAAGTTACTTAGTTCTGCTTTAACATAAGGAAAAAGGCAAACTGTCAAATGTTTTAGAAATGTGAATACTAATTACAGAGGCGTAGAACTGTTGGGTAAAAGGTAAAAGGGCCACATTCAGAAAAAGCACCCTCCAAAAATGTGTAATGTTTATTAGGGCTGGGCGATTTGGCCTAAAAAAAAAATCTCCGATTTTTTAAAGAAAAATTCGATTTTCGATTCGATTTTCGATTTTTTTTTTAAACAATAATTTGAAAAATAACTGCAGTACAAATATTAGATTTTTTTTTGTCAAAAAAGTGTAACTTTATTGATGTGATTGACCATGGAGTTAAAGTGCATTTAAACAAGGCCAAAATATTTTGTTTTTCTTACACAAACTCATACCTATTGCATTGTGTAGTCTGTGTCCGAAGCACTGTAGACTGGGCCAGTTGTTGTCTTTGAGAGCTTTGATTATGTTTGTGCCACTATCTGTGGTCATACAGATGAGTTGTTCTTCGGGAAGACCCCAGGAGTTTAGCGCGTCCTTTAAACCATGGGCAATAATTTTGCCCGTGTGGTCATCTGGGAAGTAAGCGAAGTAAGAAGTAAGGCGTTGTACAGGCGAGGCAGTGCTACATGTGAAAAATACTTGCGACTAGGTACAACGTACCTCGCATCTAAAACTTTGTCGAAAAACGAGGTTTTAATCACATGCTCAGAGTAAATGGGCAGCATATCCGTGGCGATAAAAAAAGTGATAGCCTCCGTAATCGCTTTCCTCCGCGCTCCACCCTTGTCGTACGGCACACTGTCTCTTCTCCGTCTTATGCATCAAAGCCGTACCATTTCCAAACGACTGAATTGACAATGCCTTTCTTGAGAATAAGTTCTCCGCTACACGCTGCCGCTGCCATGTTGTTTGTTTACGTTTAAGCTGCGCGAGGGGAGGGAGTTCACAGTGCACTACGGGAGCTCACAAGGAAGTGTTGAACGCGAAAAATACCGCGGCACTAACTGTGGACAAATGTATATAAAAAAGAAAATAATAAATCGAATTTGCAAAAATAAAAATCGACTTGCGCTACAAATTCGATTAATCGATTAAATCGATTTTTTGCCCAGCCCTAATGTTTATTTATCAAAGCAAACATGAAATGCAGGTCCACCAAGATGGTTTGTACACACCACAAATCATTTTCTTCTACATCCCTGACAACACCACGAGTCCTGCACTGTAATTTGACACTATCTGAAAAAAGATGTCTGTAATTGCTCATATATATTCATGCAAGTGTGTCTGCCCTTCCTTTTTTTCAGTTCAATGTCCATGAAATACAATAGGACTAGAGACCCAGAGCTGCGGATTCCTCACATGGCGCTGCACTTGAACCCTCTGCTGTGTGAAGGATCCATAAATCATCGTAATAGCAGGTCAGTTTTCCGTTGTTAATTAAAGCCTATAACATAAGGTTGCCGTTGGATGTAATTGAGTTAATTATCTGTTCACATGCCTCCCACTCCAATGGAAAAGGTTGAGAGGTCAGAACACCTACGTCGACATAGAGCTTTCCCCTGAGAGAGATGCTTAGGCACGACATTTCCACAGCCATATCTGGACAATATGAAATGTCATTATGTTATATTAAAAGGCTTATAGAATAGCCACATACTGAAATGCGTATTCTAGCACGTCACATCAGTCGACAATGCGTCATAGTCTACCTCCCGTTAAAACAAAATGACCCACATGCTGTCACGCCTCTCTTGGACTGCCTCAATGACATTAAAGCTTTGATGTCATTAAACTTTTAAAATTTTAATCACCAAAAAACTGAAGTGATGGTTTTTGGTGCATCACAGGCTCCTCCGGTGGATCTAGGGCCGTTATCACAATTTGTGAAGCCTTTTATTTCTAATTTGGGCGTGAAAATGGACTCTGACCTAAAACTTGGCCACCAGATAAGTGGTGTGGTCAAATCCAGTTTTTTCCATCTTCGACAACTGACTAGAGTGAAGCCCATGCTACCGAGGGACCTCTTTGAAAGGGTCATTCATGCCTTCGTGACCACTCGCTTGGACTATTGTAACGCGCTCTATTCAGGCATAAATCAGACTGTTCTTTCCTGCAGCTGGTCCAAAATGCTGCTGCACGGCTTTTAACTGGAACTCGGAAATATGATCATATTTCACCTGTTTTATCCTCACTTCATTGGCTTCCAGTGCATTTTAGAGTAGATTTTAAGATTATTTTGTTTACTTATAAATGTTTGAATGGCCTTGCCCCCTCGTACCTCTCTGATCTGATCCACCCCTATTCCCCCTCTCGAGCCCTTAGGTCAGCAGATCAGCTGCAGCTTGTTGTCCCAAAAACAAAACGCAAGCTTCGTGGGGACCGTGCTTTTTCAGTTGCTGCTCCGCGACTGTGGAATCAGCGCCTTTAGAGATTAGGCTCAATCTCTGTCTGTTTTTAAATCACTTCTAAAAACGCACCTTTTTTCCCTAGCTTTTAATACTATGTGATTTTGTTTGTTTTGTGTACGGCACTTTGGCCGACGGTAAAAAGTTTATAAAGTGCCTTATAAATAAAGTTGGTATGGTATGGTATGGTATGGTATGGTATAGTGGAGGGCGTGGTTGAAAACGCTCTTTTTTTTTTCCCTCTTTCAAGATGATTGCTGGAAAAATGATCTCCATTTTGAGCTAAACTAATTAAAGTTGAGTCACAATTTAGTCTTAATCGAGGCTGTTGATGTGACGTTATCCCAGAAATTAAACAGATGGTTCTGTAGATGTTAAAATACAGCATCGCAGTAGCATTTAGCCCACAGCTACCGTTAGCATTCTTGGATGTTACAAAATAGAGCTGTTGGATCATTTTATTCTCGATGTCTTTGTGTCTGTATTTGGAGCAGTATAACACCTAAAGTGTGTTTGTTCTTGTAGTTGTTGGATAGTGGGTGATAGAGTAGCTCTTCTACATTGAAATGAATGGATTGTTTACACCACAGAGGTTCGTTCGTGGGCGTTCCCTCAGATGACGGCTGTATCTTTATGGGGCAATCTAGTAGAACACCTGTTTACAGTAGTAGGGCTGTACGATTTGGGAAAAAGGTCTAATTGCGATTTTTATGATCAGTTTTGCGATTAGATTTTTGATTTATGGTTTAATAATAGGATTCTGTTCAAAGTTAACAATCCAGGCAAATTGACAAAAACATTGAAATATGTCTATGAACAGTTTTGTTTTTGTTTTAACATGAATTTATTTATTCATTCATGAAAAGCACACATTAAAAACCAACTAATCTAAACTAAACCAAGTAAAGAATCCCTTGTAATTCAGAATGCTTTTATTGCAGATGTTTGTGAAGATCTAAATTGTAGGGTTAACTTTTTATTTTAAAAAATTTTAAAAATTCAAATTGTGATTGATCTGGCAGCTCTACTGTTAGGGATACCAAAGTTCACTGAATTTAAATCGCTATTTATGAAGTCATTGTGCACTAAAGTATTTACATAACACATAAAAACATTTTTTGACAAATGACTCCAATCAGCTGAATGAAAATAAAATAAAATGAAACACACCAATTTATGTATGCAGATAGTTTGCATTTATTCACTCAGCCCTTTTCATCTGTTTTTGTCCAAATCCAAACCAAGTCTGTCTGGCCTCTGACTTCATTTCCAAATCCTGTCCAACTGATGGCATACTTCACGTTATAATTCAAAACGCGCAAACCCCAAACCAATTATTCTATTTTAATTTGTCTGTTTTATGGATCGTGTGGTGCAATGAAAATCAAAGGCTTCGTTGAGCTTCGTAGAGCTGATTTGATAACTTTCTAACAGAAATGAAAGATGCAAATGTTTGTCTTTTTTTTTAATCATGAGCTAATGAGGTTGAAAATAAATAAAGGTACAAGCTTTAGATTTAAATTAAAATGTGACTGCAGCAAAAGTTAATAAAGAAACAGAACTATAGCTCACACCCTCTTGTTTTTCCATGACACCTCTAAATTCTTTCCTCCCTGTTCTCTCCCGTCTCGTCACTCGGGACCTGAGCGCTCCAGGATTAGATTAGCCATCATTTATATTGGGCCTGCGAGGCTGTGAGGAGCAGACTCAATCAGATGGAGAGATAATGGTGCTTTATGATAGGTCCTGGCTAATGAAATGCCACTGTCTGTAATGAGATCAGTGAAAAGTGAGCTTTTGACCTGCCACAGAGGCCAGGAGCAGGTCTGTATCCAGTGACATCCCATAAGGACAGTCCAGGGCAGAAATTATGAACTTCAAATGTCATTTCAAAGTTTATTTCAATTATAAAATTTAAATGAGATTTCAGGCACTGGAAGGAAGTTAACAGAAATCCAATCCAGACAAAAACATGTAAAAAGAAACTAATTACAGTAGGTCAACAATGAACTGACAAATAAATCGCTTTTTGTCATGTTTTGGTCACTTTTAGTAATGTTTTTCACTCTTTTATTGTTGTTTCTGTCACTTGTTTCGGAACTTGTTTTAACAAATCTAAACTGCAGGGTTGGCATTATTGCACTTTAAGCCTTTGCCATTTGATAATTGCGAATATTCATCTGCGATTTTGATACGATTTTGATTAATTGTTCAGCCCTGATACAAAATTACAGTGTATTCGTTGTATTATGCCTTACACACTTTTACTTATTTTGTTTTATAGCATTTCCAGTTAAACAGGAATTGTTAATTTAGATGGAGAATTTGAGAAAAGTCTTTCCGGTGAACTATTACATAGAGTTGGTTGATTTGTATAAATTGTTTATGCGCTTTACCAAGTCAGTAATGCAGCATTTTTCTGGGCGGCTTGATAATGGCTTTGTGGTCTGCGTAGAGCTCATTCGTTCTCGAGATCAGCAGCTATAAATTCTGTGAAAAAGGTAAACAGCCTATAATTTAAACTACTAAAAATGTCATCAACAAAAGATAGAAATGTCAAGTGTAATCTCCCAAACAAAGGATGTTTATTTGTGGTTAATTTAATGGTCCATTCACATTTTTCTGCTGGAGTTTGCACCGACACATTTCCGGCCCCATTTTAGCACTTTCCTGATGCATTAAGTATCCTCTCATAATGTTATTGTGATTGTAAAAGAAACTATTGAGATGTACATTTTTGTCTATATTGTCCACCTCTGCTAGCATTATACCGTGTTAGGCACAAGAGGAACATGTTAAGTCAACACAGAAGGGCCTTATTTAATACTATTTGTTTACCTTGGATTGTTGTTGTACTGAGCATTCCAACCAGAAACAGTCCAATTCCTGGATATGAAATAATCTGTTGATATTCCCTGGCTGCACATTCGAGCTGAAGCGCTGTACAAATCACAGATGCAAACTAGCACAAACAGTGGAAATGCCAAAATGCTAATGCCAACATTTACCGGCGGCGATGAGGTGGGGCAGCTCAAACAACGGGAGGTGTGTAAGGTCAAGAAGTGGATTAGTCATTCAAAGTGCACCTCGCTGGGCTCGCATCTGTGTGAAAAACACTGTCCAAAGAGGAAATACTCACAGCTACACTTTCAACACCACTCACACTTATGTAACTCTGCTGTTCTGCTAAAGAGACGAGCTAACGACATCTTAATGTTGACATACTGTAGATATGTAGTAAGAAAAGAAGAATCCTTACCGTTATAGGGATGTAATATTAACTGTAATATTGTGCTAATTGGAAAGTCTTACAATAATAAAGTGAGCTGTCATAATATATCCAAGTAGGAGCTCCTTTCCTCAAAGCATTGTTTTCAACCGTTTTTTAGTTTTGGCACACTTTTTATTGCCTGAAAAGATACCAAGCTACACAGCTTACTAAAACATTACCAAATCAGATCCAATTCCTCTTAGTGAAAAAATGTGGCATATAATGTGGCAAACTGTTACTGCCACTGTCTGGTTCTTTACAGTTGGCAATGGTGAATGTTTTGCTTTCTTTTTGGTGTAGAAGTATGTTCAGGACACTTCAAAATGATAAATTGCTCAAAAAAATCCATTCATGAATCCAAATTGGACATCAAGGCATGCCTGGCAATACCTCAAAGCACACTAGTGTTCACCAGCACGCTGGTGGAAAATCAAGGGCTTGAAGGAAAAACATACTCATGAAAAACACACCTGAATTTGTATTCCGCTTCATCAACAAGAGACTTGTTTCATTAATCCTGAGGTAATCTTCTCTGCTCCTTCTCTGAGCCTCACAAAAAACACTCGCATTTCCCAGATTTGTAACATCAAAAGTAGGATTTGGAGGATTCTCTGTTTTAAAGTCCATAAATCATTGGCAGCCTAATTTTGAGCATTTCTGCCTCAAATCAGGTTAATTACAACTGTGTGCTTACATTTTCATGTTGGGGCAAGCTAGCTTTTGTTTATTACCCTATGGTAATTCCCTCTGCTGCCAGTACATGGAGTGCTAACACCGATCATGAAGAAAGAATTCCTGACTGGTGAAAAGTTATGTGTGCTTTTGAATTTAGGGTTTTGATTAAAGTGTATATGTAACTCCAGTTTTGTTGCCTTGTGTTATGTCCCTTAAACAATAAGAGACACACAGCTTATATAAAACAATCATACTGAGACACAAAGTCAAAGACGGATGTTTGGCAGATTTATTTAAGGACCAAAACATACAATTATTACATAAAAATAGTGGGAGGTGGTGTGTGCCAGTTGTGCCCACAGAACAAACAAAGAACAAAACAGGGCCTAGATTACGATCAACCTGGTCTAAGAAACACAAGAAAGCCTAAGAAAACTGATCTAAAGAAAGGCTGTGGTACAAAAACAACAAGGATGGCAACAACCATAGTGTGTAGAAAAAAATAATACTGTGTGATGAAAAAGTGTATAGGGTTCCCACTCACCCAGCCAACCTCCCAACCAAAAGTACTGCTAGCAGAGAGAGAGCAGATCAGCTCTCCTTTTAAAAGTTCCTCTTCTTCCTCTGATTGCGATCTTCATTCAGGTCCCACCCACAGCACCTTCACAAAAAGCAGAGGAGAGGAAAGAGCAGCACAGGGTTTTCAAAAATCAACTGCTGCTCTGATGATCATGTTATTAAAATTAGTCTCAAATGCTTTCACAGAATCTAGTAACTTTCTTGACAACTTAACTTCAATTTCAAACCAAAATGCAAAGAATTTAAGAGCTTTAATTTCTAGTAATTGATCATACTTTACATAATTTTCTACACAGACTGTAGCTCCGTCTTTGAAATAGCTTTTTCTGATGCAAAATAACGCTTTCATACATTCTTTCTTTGCGTCAAACTTGTCATGAATAACACATTACCTTGTTGCGTCTTTACGTTGTATTTTAACACAACCTATAGACAGAACCTGCTCTGGCCTGCCCTTTATCTTGTTAATACATACAGAAGCAGCTCTCCTTCACCGAGGCACTACTTTTCTACTACTACTTACATCCCCGTTTGGTGCACTTTTCTCCTCCACTTTCTGTTCCAAGTCAAGGAATTGTATGACAGTAAATCACACAGGGCCCAGTCATTTCCCGCATTCATCGCCACCGCCGTAGCATCCTTAAGTCTCCAAAGAGGGGTCAACAGGTCAAACCGAGTCATCTATAGCTACGTGAAAACCCAAAAGAGCACTTGACAACTTTTCATTTACACCTGTCTGGTCTAGTCCCTAATGCGCAGGTTTTAGATTCACAGCGCATCTCAGGGGAGCGGCCGTTTCTCTCTGACAATATGTGCTTTTCATCTCCTCTGGATACAAAAAGAAGGTGTGTGAAGTATTGTGTCAATTAACGAGGAGCTGTGTCCCCTCTGGCTACTACGACCCGTCAGTGCTGCTTTTTCATCATTTGAAAGCTGGGACAGTCTCTCAGATGGTAAATTATACAGGAAGGCTGCATCGTGATTGTAAGCGGTAGTTGTATTAGTTGTATAAAACAAAATAGTTTAGGGGTTGTTGTCACACTTGAGTACAGACCAAATTTTTCATCATCTAAACATTTCCTGAAAGTCATCCATGCATTAAATTAACTTTTTCTACCATAGACTAAAACTGTTATTTATTAAGTGTTTGGGGGTTTTAAATAAGTCTTTCACATTTGACACAGTGAGAATGACATGTGTATCATTCATACACGTTGACTTGAAACAGGACATTTCACCTAACAACTATATCATTTGGTAATGTTTTCTTCTCAGTGACTGACAGGACATGTTTTAATTGCTCAAAAATAATACATGATTTGCAACAGGGCTGCGATTAATCGACTAATCGTGAGTAATCGACCCTTTAAGCTGAAGATGTTTCACCAGTGGTACGTTGAACTTTTTCTTTCTTTGTTTCAGTTTGACTTTCCATCTGGTAAAAGGAAACTATCAAGCTGCTACAAATGTTAGACACAAAAAGAAAGCTGTTCAACCATTATTGGGTTAAAAATGTGTAAAAGAAAAAACAATGTACAATAGAAATGATCATTTGACTTGTCAATTAATCGTAAAAAACTACTCGACTACTAAAATAATTGTTAGTGACATTCCCGATGAAGTCAGTGTATTTTTGATGAATAATTTAAAGGACAATTGAGTACCTTTACTTTGGCATCTCATGTTTTAGAACTAAAAACATTTCTAAAAAAAAACACAATTCGCATGTGCATCTGTGCTGTTTCCCATGGCACTGAGTTTTAGTGCCATCTACTGGCTGCAGAGAGAGTTACAAAGGTTAAAAATAAACTACTGGAACGTTCTTTGTGAGCTTCCAGGCAGCCACGCAGTTTTAGTGATTGAGATCCGTAGTACAGATGGCTGACAATGAGCTACGGACTTAAAAACAGCTCAGAAGATTCTCAGAGCCACGTCACACACAGAAAACGTCACTCATCGAAATAATTCAAAATATGTTTTTGACAGTCGGAGGGAGAGGATTTTCTAACCTGGATTCATTAAACTAGCATGAATGAAGCTAAATGCAACCGTTTGTGCTTTTTTTGGTGAATGAACAATGTTAGAATAGGGTTAAAAGCTCAAAAAAGTGGATTTAACTTAATGGAAAAGTGTTCATTCGGCTGAATGGACCCCCAGAGCAAGCTAAAGTGTTGGCAATAAGGAATGTAAAAGACCTGGATCAGTATAAATGAAAATATTTGGGCAGTTTTCCCCTTCTTTGGGTTATGTCAAGACGGATTTTTGCCTTTCCTGTAAAGAATATAAAAAGCGACGAGAGCAACACATATTTGTTACATTGGAAATGGAATTTTATTTACTCCACAAATGACTTGCTCACTGGTGAGTGAAGACTTTTCTAACTTTGATAATACAGAACATGGCACATATGATTTTGATAATGATATGGATCCAGAGACACACGTGTTTAATAACTTAAAGGACACCTGTAAATATTACACCGAGGAACAACTCAGAGATGTTCAAATTGAGAGGACATTTTCTTTGATTCACTTCAACTGTAGAAGCTTACCAAAAGATTTTACAAAAATCAAAGACTTTTTGGACACTCTTAAAGGTAGATTTAAGTTGATAGCATTGTCAGAAACGTGGATAAATAAAGGCAAGGAGGAAGATTTAAATATTGAAGGCTATGATTTATTTTTCAACAGCAGAATGAGTAAGATTGGAGGCGGATTAGCCCTTTATGTTCACAGTGATTTAAAATGTAAACCAGTTGAATGCATGACTACTGCAATTGATGATTTAATGGAAAGTATTGCAGTGGAAATTGAGTTGCAAAAAAGCAGAAACATTGTTGTTGCATGTGTGTATAGGAAGCCAGGATCTAAAATTGAAACTTTTAAGGATAGTTTAAAAGATTTGATGAGTAATTTGAAATACAATAAAACACTTGTAATCTGTGGAGATTTAAATATAGATCTTTTAAAGGTCAATTCACATTTACAAACATCAGACTTTTTGGAGACATTATATAGTAAAGGACTGTATCCACTGATCACAAAGCCTAGCAGAATAACCACAACTAGTGCAACTCTTATAGATAATATTTTTACTAATGTTCTGGAAAAAAATATGAATTGTGGATTAATAATTAATGACATAAGTGACCATCTACCTATATTTGCTATATTTAACTATCAACTGCAAAAAAAAAAAAAAAACAGACGTAACCCAACAAATGTATAAAAGGAAAAGGAATGACGAAAGAGTGAATGCTCTCAGAAATAATTTGAAAAAACAAGACTGGAATGGGGTATACACAGATGATGTGAATACTGCATATGAATCATTTCTAAAATGTTATTTAAATCTTTACAATCAACATTGTCCAGAAGTTCTAAGTAAATCTAGGCAAAACTATAACAAAAAAACCCTGGATAACAAAGGGCTTGCAAAATGCATGCAAAAAGAAAAACAAACTTTACAAGGATTTTATTAAATCCAAAACAGAAACAACAGAAAAACGATACAAGGCCTACAAAAATAGGTTAACTAATATATTAAGACAAGCTAAAAAGGAATACTATAAAAGGATTCTATACGAAAATAAATATAACATAAAGGCTACATGGAATATTTTGGTAATAGGAGGTAAAGGTAATAGGAAATAATAGTCGATTAAAAGAAATTCCCAAATATTTTGTAAAAGATAATGTGGTAATTGAAAACCAAAAGGAAATGGTAAATGAACTTAATAATTTTTTTGTAAATATAGGACCAAACCTTGCAAAGGAAATTATAAATAATGAATCTTGTGTGTGCAAAAGTGAAAAAAGGATTATGCAATCAATGTTCCTTGAAGAGGTTTCTGAAAATGAAATAATATCTGTTGTCCATAAACTTAAAAGTAAGACTTCAAAAGATAGTGACGGTATTGAAATGAAAATAATAAAAATGACGATAGACTGTATAATCAAACCACTACATTTTATTTTTAATCTCTCATTTAAAAAGGGAATATTCCCAGATAGGATGAAAACAGCTAAAATCATTCCTTTTTTTAAAAATGGAAATGCACATGATTTTAATAATTACAGACCTGTATGATTGCTTTCACAATTTTCAAAATTGTTAGAAAAACTGTTTGTTAATAAATTAGACAGCTTTATAGAAAATAACAACATATTAAATGAGAATCAGTTTGTTTTCGGTCTAATCGATCTACAGGTTTGGCTATAAGGAAAATAGTAGAAGAAATCACAAGAGCAATTGATCAAAAGAAATATACAATTGGAGTATTTATTGATTTGAAGAAGGCATTTGATACCATTGATCATTCTATCCTTATTTCTAAATTATATTCATATGGGGTAAGAGGAGTAGTTCTGGACTGGCTAACCAGCTATTTACAAAAAAGACAGCAATATGTAGAGTTTGGAGGTAATAAATCAGAATGTATGAATATTAAGTGTGGACTTCCACAGGGTTCAATCGTAGGGCCGAAACTTTTTGTTTTATACATAAATGATATTTGTGATGTTTCTAAGCTGATGAAATTTGTCTTATTTGCAGACGATACTAACTTTTTCTGTTCAGGAGATGATTTGAAAAGCTTAGCTGAAAATATTGGAAAAGAAATGGTAAAACTTAAAAGGTGGTTTGATTACAATAAATTGTCTTTAAATGTAACAAAAACAAAATTTATGATTTTTGGAAACAAAAAGAAGACGGAAGTCAATCTATCTATTGACAACATAAACATTGAAAAAGTATCTGAAGTGAAATTCTTAGGAGTTATGCTAGATGATAAATTAACATGGAAATCTCATATTTTATGTGAAAAATAAGGTATCAAAGAGCTTATTTATTTTAAATAAATCCAAATATATTTTACCTTGTCATATATTACGAATGTTATATTGTTCAATGATAATGCCTTGTTTGAGTTATTGTATAGAACTGTGGGGTAATACATATGCCAGTAACATCACGCCTTTATATCTATTGCAAAAAATAGCTATTAGAATAATACATAAAGCCAAATTTAGAGATCATACAAATGCATTATTTGTTAAGTCAGGGTTACTGAAACTTAAAAATATAATTGAATTATGAACATTGTTATTTATGTTCAAAGTCAGAAACAGAGCTCTGCCTGAAGACATACAAAAATTATTTAGTTTTACTTCAAATGATGAAAATCATAGGAGAAGATTTTAAATTTTAAACATCAGTATGCACGAACTACATTAAAACAAATGTGCTTATCTGTTGCAGGTGCAAAATTGTGGAATGCTCAGGATATTAATTTGAAAGGTTGTCTGATTATGTCTCAGTTTAAACGGATGTATATATTGAAACAAATAAGACTATATCAACTTGAGTATTGACTGGATGGGTACGCTGAACTTTATACACTGGTGAAACAAGGGTGATGATGAAAGAAAAGGATGTGGTAGATCATGAAGATTATTAAGATGTGAAAAAGGGGCAGATTAGTATAAGAATTTAATTCTTCTATCTGCTCCTTTCCAATCATGGAAATATGTACTGTGTTACTGTATGTTAATCATTGTGTGAACAATGGCATTGACAATTATTTTCATGAAAGGAACAAATAAATTGATTGATTGATTGATATGTGTCCTTTATGTGATTTATGTAACTAATCTTGTAATTAACATTGATTCATTTGCATCATATTTGAGTAGAAAAACAACAGTAGGGCTGTTCTGTGTGGAGTTTTTCTAGTTTTGCTTCAAATCTGGAGTAAAGGATCCCCTGGCACTGCTTAGCGATCAGTGACTGTGTCCTTTGCAGCTTCAGAATATCTCTACGGGGACAATTAAGCCAACGTGAACAAAATCAATGCTCTGCCTGTTTCTACCATCCTGCATACTGTTGCCAAGATGATTCCATTTGAAAAACGTAGTAAAAAATGAGATATGTACGCACGGTTATATTTGAGAAATGGAGGCAGGATTATACAAGCCGTGGTTGGTGATGGTGACTCAACAAAAGGAAATTGATTGTGTGCCGTTCTCTTCCTCTGCCTGTAGCTTTTGGCTTGGGTTTGATGGAGCAGGGCCATGTCGGCAGCATCCAGGATGCTCCTCAGCGCTCTGCATTTTCTTATCAGCCAGACCGGACTGTCGAGCTGCTTTGAAGACACCATGAAACAAGAAAAGACTGATAACGGCTATGAGTTTTTGCTGGACTAATCAGTGTTTCAAATGTCAAGAAGGAGCTGACATTTGCTGGTTTGGTAACAGGTTTATCGTGGATGGAAAATCTCCACCCAAGTGCTTGAAAGGGCTGATTAGAGCTTGTTGGAGAGATTTAAAAGAGGGAAATGGACAGAAGATTCAGCAGGGTGAGGCTTGTGCATGAACAGATCAGACAAAACTTGAAAATTAAATCACGTCTTCAAATTAAATCAAGTCATCAGTTATTGGGCAATTCAATTAACGTTTTGTCCTCGAATGTGAGGTCAATGTGTTGAGCTGGAACAAAACCGATAAGAAACACAAATGTGATTCACGAAAGAAGAATCAAAGCATCTACAAATGTGCATTTCTTGTGTTGTATTACCATTCTGCTGCGGTCCTATACAATGTTACTGGATTAATTGATAATCGTGATTATCTACAGTAATTTAAGTGCTATTTATCTGGCTGTATGTGTCTCATTAACCTTATCATTCACAATGATTATTTTCACCTTTTTTTTTTTTTTACCAGATTTTTACTGTTGTGAAACATGAAAAACAGAACATGTTCATTTTAAGTCTTTACAGCACTCACTTTCCCCAGAATAATAAACATTCTTCACAATGAATTTAGAAGCACTTTTCATGAGTCTGTGAGCCCACAGCGAGGGGAAAAAAAAGAAGTTCAGACTGATGTGAAAATGGCAGATGGGGGGTTGGGGTAGGAAGGCGTCAAAGATGTTTTGGCTGATGTTAATGATGCTAAGATGATGTTAAGATGCAGGGAAGTGCTGTGGTCTCATTTTCACCCAAATAGATGCTTTTACAAGATATCTGTACTGGGTTTACTTTTACATGTAAAACATTGGATCCATGAACTTCTGTTTTTCTAGTTTCAAAACAGTAAAAATAAGGTACAGCCCCTTCCCCAACTTTAGCTTATAAATGAGTCAATTTAGTTTTTCGCCCCAGAAAGTGTAACGTAAAAGCACACCTTTTTGACAAAACGACAAACTATTTATCTGTTACAATCCTGTAAGAAAGAACCATGTGAGTCATTTTATGACACTTTGGGATGAGAGCTGAGGCTGTGCAAGGATGGGCCACACGGCATCTCTTCCTCTTTTCACAATTTGAAAATCAGGCACACAAACTTTAAGTTTTCAGTGATCATGAATAAATGTTACATGATGGCGTTTTTCTTACTATAAATGTACCACCAACATTTAGAAATGCTACAGTTCTGAAATATAGTTGCTTATTAATTCTTAGACAACTATTAGACTGTTCCAAAAAAACAAAATTATCACAATTTTATTCTTTTAAATTATTTGTATTAATTGTAGGAAATAACTTTCCAGTTAGTTTTCTGTAATTTGAATTATGATTTGGCTTAACTCTTCTTTCCATTTTTTGGTCCAAGGGCCTGTGGCTGAATTAGTTTTAATGTCAGTCTATTGGCTCACTTTTCCCAACCTTTAGGCCTGAATCTAACAGCCAAATTTAACACTTTTGGAAATGAATAAAGTGGTATTTAACTCTTCCAATTTCACATTCCTTCCAGCTGTGCTCTCTTCACTCCATGACTTGGCTCCTCCTGTGCATTTCTGCTTTAGATTTCCAGAACATTGCGTTTGAATTTCATGTATTTTACTTGAAGATCATTTCGGCGGGGGGTTTGGACTTGGACAGCGCCTCCCGGAGCTGGCAGAGGTAGCGTGCTGGTGATATCGTTGGCAGCAGGCGCCTGGGGTCCAGCTGACGGGTTAAAAATGTTCCACGTTGACCTTTTGCTTCTCATTAACGAGTGTTTGGTGTGGACAGATGTGGCACCCGAGGTCGAGGTGTTACAGCTTTAGGGAGCTCTGGTTCTTAAGCAGTGCACTGTTTGTCTGTGTGCAACTGACTCTTGGGAGTTACTACTTAGCGTGTCAAAGTACTTTACTATTCATTTGAAAAATCACACGCTTTGTTTTCATCTTCCACACACTTTTAAAATAACACATTAGTAATACTTTTTTTTTTTTTTACTAAATCCATAAAGTAAAACCCTCTAATGATTAGCCTACACTCTGATCATTTAAATCAGCGGTTTCTTAGACTTTTTGAGACCAGGGACCCTTATCGGTATGAAAATATCCCAAGGACCCCCATCGTTCTCCACAATGGCGCCACAATAAAATTCAGAAATTCAAATAGGAAAAACAGAACTAGCTCACGGACAGGGATGTCAACTCTCACGCATTCAGCTTTAGTCTCACACATTTGTCCATAACCTCAATCTCTCACACAATTATTTTTTCTCACGCAAGGAAAAAATACATAAAACATTTCTTATAGTGATCGCATACGTGATCTACACTATATTTTGTTATGTTTATGTTATGTTACTATTTGTTTGTTATGTATATGTATATTTTGCATGCTGTTCTGACCTAATTTGTCAAATATTTTTCCCATTCACGCATTTATGATAGGCCACACGCCCGACGTGTTCAGTGAAAGTTGACTCTTTGTTGTATCTGAACTACCGACATTGGTAAGAGGCTGCATGTAACATTAAGATCAGAAATTACAAAGGCATATGACTTTCGTCTACAACAATAGCTTAAATAGGGACGAAAACCTTTATAATGCTCCCTTTCACCGACGCAAGGAGAATTGCTGCTTTTATTGTTTATCACGGCCACAGAACTTACTGTGTATTCACACTATACATGCACCAAAGAAAAAGTGACCTACCAAACACAACAGAAAGTTAGAATAGCTAAATGAGTGGATCTGGTACGTCTGTGCGTAAGCGACAAGTGCATTGGCACACAACGCACAAGCGCTTCAGTGCACTCACATCTGAGTCCAAAACTAGGCCTAACCTGTTAAAACCACAGATTTGTGAAGTAGTAGTATCCTACTCTGTCATAACACCACAACACATCCACCTTTAAGCACACGCACCTGAACACTCAACTCAGAGCATCAAAGTCCCAACAGACCTTTGTCCATGGAGTTTCCAAAAGTCCTCACAGACTGCTCTCCATTGTGAGTCCTGAAGTTCACTCGCAGTTATGTGTTTGATCCAAAACAGTCCGTTAACAAAGGGCTCCTGCGACTACACGATCATCCAGCCGCTGTTGTAAACAACACACGCACACACAGTGGCCTGTAAACCGAGCGGTTACTTTAAAGCCAAGTTTATTTTCCTTGTCACCTGCAGCAGCAGCAGTGATGTTCCAGACGCGCTCCACAGTTGATAAGGCTCGTTGCCATGGACACGCACAGTGCATTTTTAAAAATCTACACCTTGGAGAACATTTTTTAAAACCTCTGTTTTATGACATAAAAATCTGTGTTTGTGGAGACAGAAGGCTCAAACAGAGAAAAACATCTGCCTTTGGGTTAGAGTTAGGGTTAGAGTGGTCTTGAGTCCTCCACAGTCCTGGTCATATCTGTCTTTAGTCCTCAGCCCTTAGTCCTGGTATTTGCAGCATTCCTTGTTTTGTATTTGTGTTGCAAAAGTTTTATATTATTGAAGTGAGATGTACAGTGTATTTTGTTTACCTTTTATAGATTTTTATAGAGTTTTCTTCTTGTCAGACAACTTTTTTGTGAGTGCGATGTATGGACCTTGACATGTTTCGGCTGCTTTCTGCGAGTCACCTTCAGAAAGTTATAGGTGTAAGTTTGTATAGTGGAAAGAACAAGGGTATTCTTTACAAACTTTTATAGATCTGCTAAAAATAAGAATAAATATATGAAGGTGGGCCCCATGATTAGCTGCCCAGGGGTCATGCACTCCATTCAGAGGGGTAAAGGCAGTATCAGGGAAAGAATACATTTGATTTTTACGCATGGCTATGTACATTTACAGTTATATCAACTCAGTAATTATGTTCTATTTAATTGGACACAAGTCCATCACTTTTCACTGTGAAGCATTCATTTTGTTGACTGCTTTGGGAACAGCTTAAATCCCACAGCACATGTTCTGTCCTGGTGACACATAATAGGTGCCCCTCTGTGCCACCCTAGAGAAAATGAAAATGCCGAAATCTCACGCCAAACTTTGATGAAAAGTTGACAGCACTTTTCATGTACCCAATTCACGTTTCAAAACATTAAAAATGTTTCAATGCTAGCCCAACTCCTTTCAACTCCTTGTCCCTATCTTTCCTGAATAAAGGTGTAATAAATACCATTGTCGGCGTTGGAGTGCGGCTCAGCTCGTCTCCAGGCTGCAGCGCGTCCTTGGGGCTCAGAGGACACAGGCTGATGTAGTTGCATTGATTTCAGACAGGTTTACTCTCAGGGGTCGCCGTGAAGACCCACTTCAAGTCGCTCCCATTTACTTCTATCACGTTTGTCTGAGTCGTGAATTGAAAAGTAAAACCATTTCTCACCTGACGCCACACTCTACCACAAATGTCTGGGGGAGATGATGGCTTCAAGCTGGGACAACAACAAAAAAATCCTATGTAGTCTTGAGGGGAGACGGTGACACTGCAGGTGAAAAATAACATTTCAAGTTGTTGTTTTGGGTACATTTGTTGTTTCCAGGTGAAAGTTTGAATGTCAAAAGATCAAATTGACCTGCTGATAATTGTTTTTGCTCTGTGGGAACCTTCTTCAGCTCCTTGTATTTATTTTTTATTTTTTTTAGTTCCGGTCCCCATTTGGTTTGTATTTTCACAGCGGCGAGGTAACACAACAGAAAAGACTTGGACGCAATTGCATGATTAAAAAAACAAAAACAACAATAATTCTTTATTGTAATAGTTAAAATTCTGAATAACTTTGGTAATCTTTTTTGTTTAATTGCGTCTGTGATTCTGTTTTGAGTTTTTGTGCACACAGTTTGATGCATGGTTAAAGTGCTAATTGGAAGTTAAATTAAAGTTAAGTAAAAAACAAAACAAAAAGATTCTTGCCCCCATTTAAAGGGGCTGTACCTGATTTTTAATGATAGGTCAAGTTCCTGTTACAGCTGTCAAATGTATCGCTCACTTTCCAAATGCAGTCCCAGCATTCTAAATATTCACTGTGATGAGTTTTCTTCACTTTTCACTAGTCTGCTAGCCCAGAGCGAGTTTTGCCGTCCCGGGTAAAGCTAACAAACATTAGCATGCTAACTGCGCACTTCCTGCTTCTTGTAGAGTAAAACGCTCTATAAACAGATGCAGAGAAACTGCAACAGTCTCATTTTCACCCAAATAGATGCTTTTACATTATATCTGTATTGGGGAAACGCAAATTTACTTTATTACATGCAAAAAAATCGAGTACATGAACTAGTTTCATGTTTCAAAACAATAAAAATCAGGTAGAGCTCCATTAATTAAATTCAAATGTTCCACACTATACAGATGCTGGAAGGACTTGATGGTTCCTGACTAAATAGGGACTTAGTTCTTGCTGCTGTATGTGCGAAAATGCCTATAATGCTTTAATGCTAAAGAAATTATCCCTATTCACCTTATTCTGCCCCGCCCACTTTTTGCCAGATACGCACTTTTGTTGTAAACGCACTTTCGTTTGACGAGAACTCCGTTAAAGCTAATGACAAACGAGGGAAAAGTCTTGCCACTAAAATGTTACATAAAGTAGATTGATTTGTGTAAAATGTTTAATGAACACGAGCAACAACAAGTCAACAACGCAACGATTTCCTGAGCGGCCTAAATACGGCTTTTTAGTCCATGTAGAACTTATTTTCTGTTAAGCTCATCTGCTCCATGTAAACTACAACGGAAACAAGATGGCGGCGTGTACGGCAACTTCCGGAATAAGGTGAATAACAGTACTATATTCTCCCTTATAGCATTGCCCAAACTGTGATCTAGTTTATTTCTTTAATGAAATAAATGTAATTTTTGATTGAAATGATGTGGACAATGTTTACCTTTTCGATTGTTTAACATTTACACTCATAGGAAAGGAAAAATAACAGCCCATATTTGTGTGAGCCGTAAAAAAAGAAATTGCTTGTCTAATTACTACGATTGGTTACAACAAGCTTTATTTTCACAACAACCAAAACCAACGGCTGCAAAACCACCTGCCGTCTTTTTGTTTTCATTTCTCATTGAAGCAGGTTGGCAACTTCTAATTAATCTTTGTCACCAAGGTCGCTGCAACACAAACCACTTGACCAAAGGAGTAAAAATACCATGTGTCCAACAGGAGTGTGCGTGCTGTGCCGTGATTAGTCAAAGCTTCTTATCATATTGTGTTGTGCTGGTTTGTTGGCTCTCAAAAGGTGTCCGGGGAGATATCGCGCTGAAGTGTCCGGACACGTTTCACAAAGCCGTGAGCTGCAGAGACAGATGATGGCTCTGCGTGTGAGACATGAGGAAGAACAGAGGAGGCTGCAGCCAGGCGTGTCCTGGAGGTGAGAGCGTCCCATCTGGGGTTATTAGTGTTACTGAAGAAACAGTGTGGTCTTCAAATACCTAAGTGCTTTGTTGTTTTGTTTTTCTTACGGGCTTTTGTGGTTTCTTGAGCCATAAAGTTACTCCAGTGTCGCTACAAACGGTGAAGGGCTTAACAGGAGAAGGTTTGACCAGAGAATAGAGTAAAGTAGACTGTACTTTTGAGACATCGGTTGGGCTTGAGGTTTAGGGGTAGTTTTTACCCAAGGCCCAGTGCAGGAAGCTGCCCACAAGTAGCTGTAAAAGGCCCAGACATGTTTATTTTAGAACGAGTGTTTCAAAGTACTTTGCAGAACAGGAAAAGATACAATACAAAGAGATCAACATATAAATAATCAGAAAATGTACTTTTAAAGTCGTCTGCACAGCTAAGTGAAACTGTTTTGAATCTGGATTTGAACATTATTAAAGCAGAGGCCTGTCTCACATCATAAGGAAGACTGTTCAAGATTTTAGCTGCATAAAAATGAAACGCTGATTCCCCATGTTTAGTCCTGACTCTGATGTTTAGTCCTGACTCTGACACCAGCGGGAGGCCGGTCCATGTTTAGTCCTGACTCTGACACCAGCGGGAGGCCAGTCCATGTTTAGTCCTGACTCTGGCACCAGCAGGAGGCCGGTCCATGTTTAGTCCTGACTCTGGCACCAGCAGGAGGCCGGTCCATGTTTAGTCCTGACTCTGGCACCAGCAGGAGGCCGGTCCATGTTTAGTCCTGACTCTGGCACCAGCAGGAGGCCGGTCCATGTTTAGTCCTGACTCTGGCACCAGCAGGAGGCCAGTCCATGTTTAGTCCTGACTCTGGCACCAGCAGGAGGCCGGTCCATGTTTAGTCCTGACTCTGGCACCAGCAGGAGGCCGGTCCATGTTTAGTCCTGACTCTGGCACCAGGAGGAGGCGGTTCCAGTTTGAGGCCTGACTCTGGCACAAGCTGGAGGCGGTCCATGTTTAGTCGGACTCTGACACCAGCGGGAGGCGGTCCATGTTTAGTCTGACTCTGGCACCAGCAGGAGGCCGGTCCATGTTTAGTCCTGACTCTGGCACCAGCAGGAGGCCGGTCCATGTTTAGTCCTGACTCTGGCACCAGCAGGAGGCCGGTCCATGTTTAGTCCTGACTCTGGCACCAGCGGGAGGCCGGTCCATGTTTAGTCCGGACTCTGACACCAGCGGGAGGCCGGTCCATGTTTAGTCCTGACTCTGGCACCAGCAGGAGGCCGGTTCATGTTTAGTCCTGACTCTGGCACCAGCAGGAGGCCGGTCCATGTTTAGTCCTGACTCTGGCACCAGCAGGAGGCCGGTCCATGTTTAGTCCTGACTCTGGCACCAGCAGGAGGCCGGTCCATGTTTAGTCCTGGACAACACGGCTGCTAGTTTGTATCACATGTTATCAAATCACGTAAGCCATATCAGTTTAGTCCTTCTCATGTTGACTCTGCAATCTGCAATACTCTGAAATCCATGCCGTTTCTCAGTCATATGTGTTTTTTTCACCCCTTTTTTCCTCTAAAACCACCATGTTTACCTAGATGTCTGAATGAAACTAGGGTGAAAGAATATGAATCCAAAACGTCTTTGTAAAGTGTTGTCAAAGCGTGTGGTCTTGGTCAGGATACAGGACACAGCAGCTGCTTTACCACCTGCTGCTTGTTCCCCACTGTTCTTTGATTGGTTCTTTTATAAACACTAACCACTGTGGACACCAAATAAAGCTACAGTTTGGTGATTTTCGTAATATGACAATTCGTTTATCTCTTCATATTCACTTACAGTATCTTGTCCAGTATACCCGATGGTGCAACACAGCAGTCGTTTTTCGCTAAAGCCTCATTCACTCTTTGTCTTGTTTTTATTTGTCAAGGACCATGTACAAATTCATTAATCTCACAAAAGAAAAGATGATCTGCAGATTTAGCTATTGCTACTTTCCGTTTGCAGTATCCGGGGACGTGTACACAACAATAAAAAGTATACATTACAATTTAGCTTGGTTAAATCCACAATACAATCAGCTAAAAATAGTTCATACAAATCTAAAAAAAAAAGATGTGCAAAAGTTAAAATGACAAATACAATTTAGCTTGACTGTTGACATAGTTCTAAGATGTGCTTTTCAAATATCGTGTGAAATGATTAACCTCTTACCACGAGAGCCTTTTCCCCCCAAAATGTGCGACTAAAATGAACCCCAATTCAAATTAAAGCTGTTCTTGAGCTCTTTGGAGCACCAACAAATGGCTGGTCTCTTTGTGAAGCTGAGGCTCTGTAGTTTTGATTGTTCTGATTTACTCTAATTAGAAGTGTGAACAAGCTCTGCACAGAGGAATATCAGATTTTCAATTCTGCCAAGATTTTCTTTGGTAAAAATATGAAAAAGTAAAGCTGTTGTCTGAATGTGTGCATGAGCATTTGTTGGGTTTTGTGAATTTCTCTTTCAAAACATAAGCTAATTTGACTAAAGATTAGAGTTAGGGACTTATAAAGTAAAAAGTCCAGACAGAATCCATTTAAAAGTCCCATTAATCAGTTTTCAGTTTTAGTAAAAGCCCATCATAATTCATCTCAGAATGGTTGATTTGACTCAAAATGAGAGGGTTACAGCTTTCTTTTTATATTTAAAATGTCCAGCAGATTGATACTTTCGTTTTATCCGATGGTGGACCAAAAGGAATAGATTAACAAAAAGTTAGATGTCCCACCAGTGACCTTGTGGTAACTAGTTAAGATCTACAGAACATTTCAGACTGTCTGGAAGTTGGTTCCACTGTCTGATAGTTTAAAATGAAAGGGCGAATTGTCATCTTTTTGGGACTGTGCAGTTTCTGTTTGCAGTGGAACGGTTTGTTTGTTCAGAGCAAAGTTTAACTTTTTTTTGTTATGGAGGTGGAGAAGCGTTACTAATCATTTTGAAGAAGGTTCTTGCATACATCACAATGCAATGTGGACTGAACTATCACTAAACCTAGACCAAAACCAAGGACTAAACCAGTACTTGAACATAGAGCTAGACAAGACTAAACCTGGATCGAAACCAAGGTTAGACCAGGACTAAACCAGTATCGAACCTCTATCGAAAACAAGGCTGGACTAGGACTAAACCAGGACTAAACCAGTACTTGAAGATGGAGCTAGACAAGACTAAACCTAGATCGAAACCAAGGTCAGACCAGCACTAAAACTGAACTTGAACATGTAACTAGATACGTTTTGTGAAACATTCTAGTCAGTCTAGTCACCTGCTCGCCATGGAGACGAGCAGGTGCACAGACCCAGAAAAGGTACATTGTGCAGCTTTAAGCAAAACAGTACATGCATTTTAATTTGTCCGTGGAGCCACCTGTCGACAGGAACCATCTGCCTGATTGGACTGTTATCACACTAATCCTTTTAGGCTCAAGTTCAGGCGAGAAATCCCCCCAAAGCCCAGGATCCTGTTTCCAAAGCGGTCGAAATCCAACATATAAACGCCATAATGAACTCGTGTGTAACCGAATGAAGTAATGAACGCAGCCATCAACTCTCCACTCTGCTGTTCACCATCTGTAGAGAAGAAGGCCTAACCTCGTGAATATAAATCAGTGAAAGTCAAGAAATCTAATTACCTAATTTGATTTATTGCTCTGGGGCGATATGTCACACAATTAGAAGAAGTGCAATAATTACAGCTCCTTCATAGCAAGATACCCAGGTTGTAAAATGTACTCGTAACAAAAATGTTAACGCACTGCTCATTTCCTACATTTTTACATCCCAAGTGTTACGTATTCATCGAATCCTAAACTATTATCAATTAGTTAGTTGAAAATGTAAAGGAAAGAAACTGAGAGTTGAGGGTTAGACTTGATCTGAGCACGGTTTTACTTGCACTTCTGCCACAATTCTTCACAAAATATTGCACAGAAGTAGTCAAAAATCAAAATTTCCAGGTCATTTATTTAAGTTAATTTTGTTTGTTCAAAGCCAGGGAAAAATGTAGATAAGATATGTCTAGAAATGTAGTAAAAAATAAACCCCTCAGCCATTTCAGCAGGTCCAGTTCAAAAATGGAGTGGAGTAGAAACTGTAAAATGGACATAAGTAAAGCAAAGATACCTAAAGACATGTTACTTAAATGGGACATATTATGCTAAATCAACTTCTTGTACTTAGTTGTGATTATTTCAAAAATTAAAATCAGACTGATTCATGTTTGTTTCTAAAATGTCACGTTACGTAGCCACTTTTCGAAAATAAAAACATGGAAAAGACGATCTGTTGCTTGTTACAGTGAAATAGTTCTGAAGTTTTGAACAGGAAGTCAATAGATCTGCTTCTATTTCCAAGCCGTTTTAGATCAATATTGCGGTTTACGATGAGCAAAATGTGAAATGTTGATCTATTTATGTTATAATTTATTTCTAAGTATCTGCAAAAAAGCACAATAAATCCCTTTTAAGTACTGTTTTTTTTTTTCTTTTCTACTTCGCTACCTTCATCCTCTGTAAGTAACAAAGGACAAACGTGCAACTTATACGTTCAAACAGTTAACATCTTCCATCACGAACGACCGTAATCAAGCCATTCCTTTTGACAAAGTTCCAGCAAAGTATTCATTCAGAAGTTTCTCAGAAGTTTAAAACACCCTTGAAAGCTCACATCCTCGGACAAACGTCTAATCACCGCTCGCTCATACAATCAGTGTGTCGATGGGCCCTCGTGTATCAGCTGCTTTTGTTACAGCGCCCTGTCGCCTGCCTCCGTCTGCCCTTTAGGCCTCGCCCGTGGGTGCCCTCTCCTTCACTAACGGCCGGTGCAGTTGGATGGGTGATGGCTCCTCTGGTATTATTAGCGCAGAGGTCGGCAGGTGTCAGTGACTGTGGATGAATGGGACGGCTTGTTCCAGGTGCTGTTTGTGAGCTCTGGCAGGAGGAAGTGTGAAGGAGAGAGTGGGGCATTAATGACTCCAACTGCACTGGGAGAAGTACTCGGTTTTTTTAAGGCGAGACACTGCTGGTGACTTGGAAAAAATCTTAAATTTAAGGACATCAATTTTAAACATCTACTGTAGTTTAATCACATAAATGTAAGAAAAAATGTATTACAAGTTTTTCATCATGTGATGCTTTAAGTTTATGTGTAATTTTATTATTTATTATTTAATGTGTAAAAACAGCCGCAGTTGCACATATTTGAGACATTTCAAACTGAAAAATGGACAGAACCAAGTCTCAATTTATTTTTTTTGTTAGTTCCAAAAAATATTACAGTGGGAATTTTTTTTATTTTTTATTTAGTTTTTGAGTCAATTGGCCTAAAAATTTTAATTTTGCTTAATTTTTGTCTTAAAACTTTAATAAATCAGGTTTAGAATTATACATCAACAAGTTCTTCTGTACGCTCCGACAAAATCTTGTTAAGTATAAGATTGTAAAGTTTGGTCCGTGTAGGAGCTACTTTAAGGCCTGTTCTTTGTGTCTCTGTCGGACAAAATGCATTTTAAGAAAACAGCCTTTGGAGATACAATCTATGGATGAAGTAAATTAAATGAAAACATCTTTAGGAGCAGATTGGACACGTTTATTGCTTACAAGTTAAAGCTGATATGTTTATTGCTTACAAGTTAAAGCTGATATGTTGAGAGAGCAAAAGAAAATTGGAGAAGGTGCCAGGTTGAACACTCAAATCAATGAACACATTTGACCATCCCAGACTATTTTGTTGGTCTGTTTTTTTGTTTAAAAGTACACTTTTAGCACTACTTTACAGAGAATAGCAACTGTTTCAGAGCCTTACGTCTTTCATCAGGAAAGGCATCTTATTGGGGGCCCTTCAGGTTGGGGGCCCAAGGCAATTGTGGCCTGTTGTCTAATGTGAAGTCTGCAACTATGTATTGGACATTTAGTCATTTATACAGTAATTTTTTGTAAAAGTTGATCTATTGAGCTGATTTTTAAGTGTAAAAACATGTACTTTACCATTACCATGCACTCTTAAGACTAAACCTGTAAATGTGAATAGTTTGCTCGTGCATTATTCGTGGGTTTGACTGTCTCTCGGCCGACGGCTCGTGGAGATGGATTTGGACGCGGCGTCTCTCCACTTTTCTCCAGAGTGTTTCTTCTCGTTGTGTCTGTGCCGTCTTATACACCTTGACACGTCGCAAACTTCGCCTCCGCAGACTAAATGACAAGTTGTTTTTGGGAATATTGCACACATTAGGAGTGTCCCAATTGCATTTTTATCACATTGCGGCGGTCTGACATTCAAAATAAGATTCTCTGACACCTTCCTGTTTACGGCTTCACTCAAATATTCACTAGAGAATTCACACTGTGTCGCTCTCTGCCACCGGCTGCAACCTAAACTGATCCTGTTTATAATAAGAATGACAGCTTTTTATTATATATATTGTATTTTTTCAGCTTTTATATGTGTATAGACTAAACAAAAAAAGAACACAATGTAGAGAACGCGAATGGAAAAAGGCACAAAACACACCCAAAGAAGCTACAGTTCAACATAAATGTCCATCTAGTCCAGCGTTTGTCAAATGCTGAATTCTATTGACCTTATTCTGCCCCGCCCACTTTTGCCGTTTTCTGGACTTTTGTTGTAAACGCACTTCCGTTTGACGAGAACTCTGTTAAAGCTAATGACGAACGAGGGAAAAGTCTCACCGCTAAAATGTTACATAAAGTAGATTGATTTGTGTAAAATGTTTAATGAACACGAGCAACAACAAGTCAACAACGGACAGATTTCCTGGTCAGTCTGAAAACGGCTTTTTAGTCCATGTAGAACTTATTTTCTGTTGAGCTCATCTGCTCCATGTGAACTACAACAGAAACAAGACGGCGGCGCGTACGACAACGTCCGAAATAAGGTGAATAGTGGAGACATTTTACTTTTTGGGCTTAAGTTTCATCAAGGACCAATGATTAAACTTGATTACGTATTATTTAAATTTGGGAAAACAACAATCTGTTTCTGAACCAGAACTTCACCATTGCAAGATTGATCCTTGGCTGAGGTTTATGTTCTCAAAATGCATCTACCACTAAATAATAAATAGCAATTAAAGCAGAACTAAGTAACATCTACCTTAGTAAATGTCTTTGTAAGCCGGTGTGGTGGTTGTATAGCTAGTTTCGGCGCGTTTGAACTTCCAGTCGTGTCCCCCTGCGGTCTCTGAGCAGAAATCCAACAATCTTGCAACATTTTCCGACACCGGCCTGAAGACAGCTCTCCTGAGAAACCCTGGCTCTTTTTACAATATTTGGCAATGTGAAATGTTTTTATATGTCATTGTTCTCCCCCCCTCCCTTTTCACGAGCAGCGTATTTTTACAACAGCGCTGCAGGGGGAGCAACTTAGTTCTGCTTTAACGCTGGGGTACATGACTCTTTGATATAAATGTGTACATTTTGTGTTTTCCCTCAAAGAATATTTTCAAAACCAGGCCACTACAATATAATAATATCTGCATATACTAATAAAAATTAATTTACAATTTGTTTAAATCGTCAAATAGAAAGTATGAGCTGAATGCAGCGCTCTGATTAGCTGCGCGTGAGAGGTCCACCTCGCTGTCAATTCATCCTCTAAAAATGATGTTCTAAAACTGTGAAGACGTCTAAAATGAATATTAAGGAAGTTATGTTGCAATATTGATCTAAAACGACTCTAAATACAACATCGAGTGGTTTAATGTCAAGGAGGAACATTTATAATAGGTTTAAAAACTCCTAAACGTCAGAATAGGTCTCTTTTCACACTGTGCCAAAGGATTTGTGAGAGGCCACTTAAACAGATTTAAATACATTGTCTGGTACATTAGTAAATAGATAAGAAGCGTAAATAAAAGAAATACTGACTTTTAATGAATGCATGAGCTTCAAATACAGATAGTTGCTTTGGATTGACATAATTACCAGAAAAAATGACCTATTGCATTTATTTTGAGTCATTCATTTAAAGGTATCTTATGTTTTGTACAGTTCTTTTGCTCTTTGCTCAAGGGGTTTCTTAATATTCTGCGCCTTACACAGGACTCCATAAACAACAGGCTCATTATTTCCGCTTGATTTGTTTTGGCCGTCTGTCTCTGTCCAAGTGTAGGCGGCGTTACATTCTATTGTACATTATTATGCATAAGTTGCCGTGTTTACACTTCAGCACGATTACAGCGCAACAAGGACACTTAAACATGGCTTGAAGTGTAGGAAACATTACATACGTCAATTTGGACACAAAGCCTCTTATGTGCGAAAGAGGCGAAAGCTGAGTATAGAATTATAAAAGACACGAGGTAGAATAAATGCATTGTTGTTGCTGCTGCTTTCTGAGACTTGACACAGTGAATACTCTGCACTGAAAATGTAATCTAATCTGAATCCTTTTGCGAAGCCTAACTGCGTCTGCTCTTTCGCTACATCAAATATACTCTTTTGTGCTCCTTTGTCTGGCAGTCAATATTTTCTTTTAGCCAGACTATATCAATCAGACTAAAAAACCTCTCATTGTCTAAAACAGGAAAGCCACACATCCGCTGCAGCTCTGACCTCAGTATTCATCTGTCATCTGCTTTAACCTTCTTGTTTCCACGGAGATGTTGTTTCTTTACTTGGAACGCTCCACTGTATGGCATTAAACGTATCCATTTTATTCCATTCCATTCCATTTGTTCACTGACAAAATATAAAAATTCAATGGAAAAATGTGCACTGTAACTGTGATATGGTATGCTTGTTTCCATGAGTATGTTATTTTATTACTTGGAAATACTGCACTGAGGGCATTACACTTCTCCATTTTGTATTTATTCACTCACAAAATTTAAAAATACAGTGGAAAAACAAGTACTATTATAGGTCACCGCTACATAGATCTGACCTGGTGCCGTCACCTACTTGTCTCCATGGAGATATACAAGCTTAATTCTATTCACCTTATCCCGGAAGTTGCCGTACGCGCCGCCGTCTTGTTTCCGTTGTATTAGTTTACATGGAGCAGACGAGCTCAACAGAAAATAAGTTCTACTCGGACTAAAAAGCCGTTTTCAGACCGACCAGGACTTCAGTGCGTTGTTGACTTGTTGCTCGTGTTCATTAAACATTTTACACAAATCAACCTACTTTATATATAACATATATAACATTTTAGCAGCGAGACTTTTCCCTCGTTCGTCATTAGCTTTAACGGAGTTCTCGTCAAACGGAAGTGCGTTTACAACAAAAGTGCGTATCTGTGGCAAAAAGAGGCAAAAGTGGGCGGGGCAGAATAAGGTGAATAGTGGGGAAAATTCCGTACAAAAGTAATAAGATCTCCATGGAGACGTGCAGATGGTGGACCCTTCACATAAACGCACTTTTTAAACAAACATGTTTCACGTTTGTTTATTTGTTTGTCTGTTAATAGACCATCAGTATTCAGTCATTTGTAGGTGTAAATTGTTCTAGGATTTTTTAACAACTAATACTGTAATCTTAACTTTAAAGTGCTGGTATCTGCAATGAACCTCGATGTTAAAATAATGTTGATGACGATGAAGTGTAAGTGAATGATTGAGTGTCAGAGAATGTATGAAAACTGTTGCACTGTAAATAATGCACGTTGTACTCCCCCCGTCCCTGATCCAGGACTGCAGATGGAAATTAGCTTGCATAGCTATAATCTGGTGCAATCATCTTTGCCCTCGAGCATAATGTCATTGTACATGGTCCTGTTCAAATAAATAAATAAATAAAATAAATAAAAAATTTTGTCAACAATAGTCTCTCAATTTATCCCACTTTATCGGAAAACATATGCGAAGAAGCAAACAAAAAAAGAAAATGTGCTTTTAAAGATGTATTTATTTTTTACATTTCAGCCATCTTTGCTCCCACTTTGCTCCAGCGGATCACACACTTTACTGCTCTTTAATGACTTACACTACTGTTATCCCCTCACCAACTAATTGTTTTGATTAGAGACAGTCTTGACATTGGGGTTTGTGAGGCGACGCGGTGGCTTCTTAGTGCAGTTTGCATCTTCTCCCCGTGTCTGTGTCTGCGTAGGTTTCCTCCCAGTGCTCAGCTCACATGGCAGAATCACAGCGGATCAAGACTATCAATCTGATCTACCTGTGTTATAATTGCATGTATAATGACAAATAAAGAACTTAAACAGTGCCCCTGATGGCTGTTTAATAATCCTAATGGTAGAAAAGATTTTAAAGATCTTATGGCTGTCTCAGAGGCTTTTGAACATCTATGAAGAGCTCCTCGACAAAAAAGTCTGTGTGCGTCATTCAGGACTCTTCCCATCCTTTGCGCTGCCACTTTGAAATATTACCTTCTGGGAGGAGGTATAGGGTAATATCAGCACCAAAAAAATGTTTAAGAACTCTTTTTTTACTGAGGGCGGTCAATGCAGCTAACTCTTTGAATCCACTGATTTATTTACCTGTATGGCGTATCATGCCTATATTATGCTACAAGTCTTTTATAAGGTAAACTGGAAATGTTTAAATGTTGAGCTAAATGTGACACGTGGATATGCTAACCCTTTTAACTGTTTTTGTGAAACCAAAGGCAAACATCTGTGGACAATAGAGTTTTCGTATTTGTTTACAATTCTCACAAGTCTCTCTGACAGGTTCTCATGTTTTTCTAATTATGACATAGTTTGGTGGGAAGGCACCTGTGGGAAATATTTATCATAGTTTTATATCTGTGAAGTTGCAGTTTGTGAAGAAATTTTGAAAAATATAACTTTGAAATGACAGGAAGTAGTGCTGAGCTCTAAACCTGAATCCCTCCGTGATGTCATCAGTATGCGACCTGTCATTGAAAATACAGAGATAATTTACTGTAACTCACACTTTTTTTTTTCTCGTTCTCGTAAGTTTTTCTTACAGTTTAAACGACCATCCCATAAAATAAAGGTGTTATCAGGTATTATTTATTGTCAACTCATAACTATTGTCTATTTTATATGGACTTTGACCCTTGTTTTCAGAATGGTTGCTAGGTAACTGTTGTAGAATTACCTCTAACCAGGAAGTAACATCATAAACTTCACAAAAACTGTCCAACTGGGGACAAATAGGCAAAATGTTCAACAAAATCTTAAATATAAACATGTTTATTTTGTTTTAGTAAAAATGTGTAGTCATGCACTTTAACTTCATCTCTAAACAACAACAAAACCCGCAGAAATACACCACCAAGACGCAGTCAGAAGCAGTTTGAACACCACTGGCTTTATATTCGTGTCGGCGAAGTGCATTGCGTAAACATTTCTTTAAGACATGATACATACATTTATTTACACAGGCCTTTGAAACACACTGTCTCGGATCACGGTGGTTTTTGCGAGTCTGTGGTGGCAGCCGTCTTTCCCCCGGCTGTCTGTAATAAGTGTCATTATTTCAGTCGACTCCAGCGCGCCGAGCAGAGAGCTACTATCAGGATCTCGCTCCACTTCAAACATGCACAAAATGACACGGGGCTGAACCTGATGCAGCCTTTGTGCCGCGGCTTTGATCTCCGGCAGCTGAGGGTCTATCACTCTGACATCGCTCTGATTGGATCCACACATTGTACTTCATGACATCTTCACGGCTCTTTCATCCGCCAAGCCCGACTCAAACATGTGGGAGATAAAGGTGTGTCTTTGTAGCCGGGAAGACTTTTTTCTCTTAGAACTTTAGGGTATTGTTCGTGGCGGTGTTTGTAGGCATGAAACAACAAACAATAACAGGAAAAAGCGTTAATAATAATTGTCCGTAGTACATTTTATTGACCCTTTAAAATATGATGTCGTCAAAATTCCAGAATGAAGGCGACTGGAGGCAAAATGAAGTTGACTGTGGATTTTTCAATGATTAGCTCAAGTTAGATCTAAATTCTACTGGTCTTAAGTGTTTGTGTTGGAAAAAAGCAACACATTTGAATTTCAGTCAGTTCAGTCAGTAGGTTTGCTTTTCTAGCCTTAAAATTTTATTTTAGCTTCAAAAGAATCTAATTTATGGCATAGTATCTAATATATCTCTAGATAGAATGAAAAATTATTGTGGGCTCAACATTTCTGTGAGTATTTTTCCAGTAAAAACCCATACATTTCATCAAGAATGCAAAGAGTTTATCAAAATTTTCCAAAACATAATCTGAATGTGTTTGAGTCGTTTTCATTTTCCAAAATCATCTACATTTTTCATATTTTGTGATATTCCGAGGTTAATCCAGGTTTCTCCAGTGAAATCACATTATGTTGCATTTCACTTTTGCCATTCTGAATTTAGGATGTTTTTGTTTACCAACTTTTAAAGGGTCTATATAATCACCAACAACTTAATAGACTTTTTATCACCAGATTCTGCAGAAAATGCTACTTATCCATGATGTTCTCGTAAATTGTTGTCGTTTCACTTAAAGCAAAGTACAATAATAGTTGTTTAATTATGGAACTTATATTATTTAAACTGTCCGCAAATATGAATTATTGTGATATTATATTATCGCAGTTATTTTGACCAGAATAATCGTGACATAATATTTCAATATCGTCCTATGCTGACTGTGAAAAGTGACAATTTTTCCCCCAAGTCAAGTTCAAGACCAAGACTGAATAATTCTTGTTCTTTATTTTCCTAATGAGACATAGATATATTGATATTTTTCGCAGTATTTGGTTGAGTATTCAAAAGGTTTTTGTTGTTGTTTAACTTTATATTTGTACCTGTGATTTATTCTTGTTGTTTATTTACTCGAAGTGATATTTCCAAATCATAAAACTTAAACAAAATAAACAACATCTTGGTACAAAAATAGAAATGTTGTCAATATAAAACTTTTGTCATGTGACTTAAGAACTTCTGTCTGTTTAGACCAGTGGGCGAGGCTACCGCGCTCAAATTGAGCCACCGACTGCAGGCTGCCATGTTTGCAATCTGCTGCTGACCGCTAGGGGCCGCTGCGGAAGTAGAATTATTCAATGCAAGTCAATGGGGAGTTAGACGTTTCAAAACCTACTTTAGAGCCTGGCTCAAAGTACGGCTTTGGTCTCAAACGTTAGCTCACGGCTCTGTGACAACGCTGAGGGGGGTGAATTTTTTGAACCAGGCTGGTTTAGCCGCTGTGATTTTTTACAGTTCTTGCAGAAGGCGGGCTTTACGCGCCGGAAATGTCAGGGCGCAGCCATTCACCTACGAGTGGGCAGTAACCATAGAGGCAACGACGGCAGTACGTCAGCAAAAGGCTGCCCCAAAGTCGCCCTCTCCCCGCCTCCCCACCGAGGGGGGAGTGGTGGGGGCTAACCCGCGGCCATTTTGAATTCTCCATGACTGAGCCGCATTATCATGAATGGGGCGGAGTGACGACAGTCTGTCCATTATTTTTTATGTCTATGGTTTAGACACAAATGAATAAATCAGACAATGGTTGAATAGATTCACCGTTTAACCATTCAAAAATACATTTCAAAGTCAGTATAAGTTATTACCAGTCGATACCAATATCTGATATTTAGCTTGCTGCTGTTGCCAATACCTGATATTGGCCAATAGCGATGTTTAGATTAAAAAACTCTTATAAATAAATAATTACAAAAACATTTAAGTTAGATAAAAAATTATTGATTGTGTACGACCATATTTTTAGCCTTAATCACGCTTCTATTTCATTTTTACCCATTAGTCCGTTAAGAATCATTCAATACCAGTCGATACCGATACTGGCACCAATCACCAACAGTTATTACACCAGCTCAAACGAGAACTGTTCTACGCAATTCAAACGACAACCAGTCTTTCACTTTGCTGTAAGATCCCTTTGTAAACATTAATATTGATTATTCGAGCTGCAAAATCCACCTGTGTGAACCTGATGTTGCGAAGCAGAATAGAGACAACATTAGATTCATTTGAGGAGAAAAAAAGTCCTTATTCCTCCACAGTCCGCCCACAGTACTGCAGCTTCTCGTGCGACGTGAGGTAATGATCTGTAGAGCTTCATCTGACGCTGTCAAACGAAATGGATGCCTCGCCCCATGAATGTTGCATGATGAAGAGAGAACATGCATATTACCTTTTACATTTGAAGAAATTGTGATTAATTACACGTCGTTACTGAAATACCTATTCACAGTAGTTCATGCAGGCTCCTCCTCCAAAAAAAAACACACACATAAATCATATTCTACTTCGTGCAATAACTCAATTACATCTTCTTCTGTTTATGATTTATTGACGATTTCTTGAAACGAGCAAAACAGTATTGAACAATTTTAGTTGGCAGTATCTTTAGGTGCGTTCTCACTTATACTTCTTTGGTCCTGGTCTTAGCCCAGTTTAATTCTGATTCAGACCCGGTTTGGTCCGGTTCTAGTCCTGGTTTAGACCCAAGTTTAAAAGACCATGGCCAGAGAAAAGCTAGACACTTAACAATGAAAAACCTGAAGAACCAAGACCCAACACTATAAGAGGACTACCAGAACTGATAAGGACTAAATAAGAAGCAAACTAATACAAACCAGGACCGAAAGGGAGTAAATTGTACAAAACCAGGACTGAGGAAGACTAAATAAGGACCAAACCATTACAAAAAAGGACAGAAAAATACTAAATTCTAAGAAAAAAGGACTGGAAATGACTAAACAAGGGCCAAGCCAGGATTGAACCAGGACCAAGAACTGAAGAGAACTAAAGAAGGACCAAGACAGAACTGAACTGGGACTAAACACCAGGATCAAAAAGGACAAAACAAGGACCAAACCATTACAAAAACAGGACTGAAAAGGATTAAACGAGGATGAAACCAGGCCTAAACCATCACAAAACTGTTACAAAACTAGGACTGAAAAAGTTTAAGCACCAATCTAGGTCTTAACCAAGATTGAGAAGGACTAAAGAAGGACCGAACCATTACAAAACCAGGACTGAAAAAAGACTAAACAAGGACCAAGCCAGGATTGTACTAACCACTACAAAACCAGGGCTGGGAAGGACTAAACAAGGACCAAATGAAGACTAAATCATCTCAAAACCCATTAGAAAATCGGTACTGGAAATGACTAAACAAAGGCCAAGCCAGGACTGAACCAGGACTAAAAACCTAGAACTGAAAAGGACCAAGCCAGAACTGAACTAGGACTAAAAAACAGGACAAAGCCAGGACTAAACAATCACAAAACCAGATTTGAAAAGTTCTAACCATTACAGAACACTGCAAAGAACTGAACAAGGACCAAGCCAGGATTTAACTACTACAAAACCAGGACTGAGGAGGACTGAAGAAGGACCAAGAGAATCCCAGAGGAGTATGACACAGAGGACAGACTAAAAACTACTATTATCGATAATCTGACTGAATCTGACTGGAAACGTTGGTTACATCTAGACACTATGTCACTTTTTCTGGTGTTTTTCTCTTTGCAGATGTTTTTGCTTTGCCTGGATTGTTCCACAGGATGACATTGAACATATCTATCTTGTATTTAATCAACTATAGTTATATTTTTCTCAGTTTTTAAAGTTTAAAACACACAAAACACAGAACAGGATCAGAGAGCTGCAGACAGAATATCAAAAACAATCAATAAAACAAAAAAAGAAAAGCTACGGCACAACTAAAGTCTTTCCAACTGGTCCATTTTCAAATTAAGACAATTTCAGCCCAGTTCTTGAATGCTGGTTTTGTTAGTCACCCATCTCCTTGCGGTGGCCTTTCCTGCTGCCAAGAGTACACTCCACAAACATTTATTGTATTTGTGGCAGGTTTTAGGCCCAAAGTCCTGAACTCGGGCGGGATGGGGACGCCAAATACAGTCTTGAGTGCTTTGTTAATCAATTACAGATGTTTTATTGCCAAAAATATTGAACATGAACTCTTAAGGTCATCAGGCTCGTTCCTCCACAGATTTGACCTGTGCTCTGTCCCCTGCTTTCCTCCACTGAGGTTGAAAGTTGCATAGGGCACCTTTACCAACACGATCCTTTTGTTTTGGATAAAAAATAGCTCAATGTAATCTGAGTTATATTACTTTTGATATCGTCTTATTCTATAAATTTGGGTTTGGACAGTTCTATCCTCCTCGAGGTTATTCCTTGTTTAGGACCAGTGCAAGTGTTTAATTCTATTTTTGACCTGGTTTAGGTCTAATTTAGACCTGCACTAGTCATGTTTTGGACCTGGTTTGTATTCTTGGAAGGTCAAATATTAACTGTGGTGGTAGTTTAAGTTTAAGAACCACAAGAATAGAGTTTGAAAACATGTTCAAAAACTAATTGTGTGTAAATGTGTACGTTTGACAAACCCCAAAAAATATAATTAGCATTGTTCATACAAAAGAAGAAAAATGTTCAAATGACATGACATGTCTGTAGTTTGTTGACTCTGTCTGCTCTTAGTTTACCACATGAGTCATTTTTGTTAATGGGTACAAATGTGTGGCACCAGGTCAACATTCAGTCATCACGAACATTTTAGTGCAAGAGAAATAGTTTATTTCGCAAACGCTTGAGCCTGCTGAGGTTTACTGTCCCCGTATCCACAGTGTGTTATATTATTTTTACTGTATATATATACCTTGATCTCATGTGAACGTGTAAATATTGCGCATTTCTATTTGATAATCCGCTGGACTCTCTGCAGACAGGTGTAGCGTTGTGGAAGCGTCAGAATTAGACAATATAATGAGTGTGGCGTATTCGGAGCGGTGCCTGTTGAAGATGAAACAGGAAATACATGGTTTCAGTGTAATGTGGAGGCCCTCAGACTGGGGACATGTGCTCTCCAATCAGCTGTGAGGACCCTCCAAATGCGCGCTCATCTCACCCCCGTTACCCTCTGTAAACACATTCCACTGGGACGTGAAACGGAAGTGTGCACCGAGGAGCTCTGCAATCACTCCGAAGCAAAAAAAGCATACTCCGAACCATAACAATGATTTCAAACTGCTTTTTATTTGCATATCATTTGGAGATTTTTCGTTTTGTGTCCGTTTTAGAGAGATTATACAGAGGAGTTTCAGAGGAGCTCAATTCAAATCCATCCATAACGGCAAGTCGTTGGTAAAATGGTTGCAAGTTAAAGTCTATATGACAGGTTAGACTACACATTTCACTAAAATGTTGTGAACATGATTATATTTAAGATATTACTAAACATTTTGCCAATTTTTTTCCAGTTTGACAGTTTTTGGTAATTTCACAACTGTTACCTAGCAACCAGACTGTAAACAACAGCCAAAACACAATAGTTATGATTTGACAATAAATTATACCTAATAACACCTTTATTTAGTTGAATGATGGTTTGAACTCAGAAAATGTGTCAGTTGTCTGTAAATTGTCTTGGATTTTCAACGGCACGTCACTTTTTGATGACATCACAGAGGGATTACATTTTAGAACTCGGTTCTACTTCCAGTAATTTTAAACTTTTATTCTTCTAATTTTCCTCACAAACTGCATCTGCTTATTACCCTCATTTGAGAATTTCCAACAAACTTTTTTATTTTTAATCAGCTCTTTTTATGGCATATTTTACTATTATAATATGCCCAATATTCAAATGTTGCATATCTTCAAAACAACAATCACGATTTTATCAAAATGTCGCCCACCTCCAGTCCAGACTAGGGATGGCCTCATATATCGGACCAGTATTTGCACTTTTTAGTGTCTCGGCTGCTGGCCTTAAATCTCCTGTAGAGGATCATATTTTCTTTGGGTTCACAAGTTGCCCAAAGTATTGTTTCAGATGATGTCACAGCATATTTGGGCCAATAATATTGAATAGAAATGGGGGTCGGCTAAAATTATATTGTTAAAATGCTTTTTTTTTTGCTGTGATACACCAAGTTCTTGGGTGTAGTTACCAATGGGAATTATCAGGTTGAAATTTTGTGAATTTTTGTTTTTTGCCAAAGTTCAATGTAAACAATAGGAAAAACTGGCTCTTGCTCCTGATCTGGGAGAATGACATCAACTCATTCTAGCCACTGATGTGCAGAAAGCTTTTTTGAACTCGTTAGTTCACAGACAATACAGCATAACATGTGACTGCACTTCTCTCTTATACAGTTTGTCATAAAACATGTCTGTTTACAGTTAAAACATATATATAAAATCATATTCACCTTATCCTGAAGGTTGCCGTGGGCGCTGCCTTCTTTTTTCCGTTGTATTTACACGGAGCAGACGAGCTCAGCAGAAAACAAGTTCTACTCTGACACAAAGCTGTTTTCAGGCCGAGCAGGAAAACGGTGCATTGCTGACTTGTTGCTCGTGTTCATTAAACATTTTACACAAATCATTCTACTTGATTTTTGAATATTTTGGTTGATAAAATTCAAATTGTCTCTAAATATCGACCAAAAAGTATCGGCAGAGCTCGTTGACCATCGGTGTCTCTGGATTCTTACATGCATCAGTCATGAACAAAACATTTCTAACGTGTTGCAATGCCAATTTTTCCAAATTAAAAACATCTTAAATAAAAATCAGCTCCTTGAAACGGTGATTCCAGCAGCAGAGAACCAGCTCTGACGTTTTCAACAGGAAGTCAATGGCCCTGTTCCTATATTAAGTCATTTTATCTCAACATCGCTGTTTACAATGAACAAAATGCAAGAAGAAAAGGCTCTACATATGTTCCATTCAATCACTCATTTGCTTCGAACATGCCGGCTTAGTCTGTGGCCTGTGCAGCCATCAGAGTTAACCTCAGTAAACACGCACTGACAGCCGTCTCGTCTCTGTGTATTAATGAATTATGTAGAATTAGCCCACGTCAGCTCCGTGCGGCTCGTCTGCACATCACTGCTGACTGCTCCCAGACTGCGGGATTCAGCCTGACTCAAATCTGTGCTTTTGATCATTACATTCTGCTGATGAAGACAAATATTAAACAAGAAGACATATCGTTAGCTCTTGGATTAGACTTGGTTTGTTGCAGATAATTTGACTTTGGTTATGCAAAAACAAACTGGTTTATGTTATTTGTACCTGAACAATACTTTTTTGTGTAGGCTATATGCTGCAGTAATTATCTACAACCATAAAATTAACATATCTCTGCGCAAACGTTTGTCTGTTTTCTTTTGTCATAAAAATAATGATGATGTACCCTAATACAATATTTATTACGTCTTAATTGTTTAGCTTTTGTGCTGAGATTGCATAGGACTTTACCACATAAAAACTAGGAATTTAAAGATAAAATGTTCGGCAAGTTTGTTATCTGTGCCGGTAATAAAACTCTAACTAAACTAAAGTATTGTTTAACAGACGAGACGAAAGTGGAGAATCCGAAGCGCTCAGACAAAATAAAAGTCCTTTATTATAGAGCAATGGACACCAACACTTAAATAAGTCAAAATACTTGTTTAATGATCTGTATAGTTTATATGACGTCATTTAACATTACACAGCCTTATACATTTTCACTTTTATTTGTGAAACCTGGAAAGATTTGGTTGTTGTATAAATTGAAGTTGAAAGAAGAGGCATACGGCTGGATATCTCATGCAGGAGAGGTTTATTTCCATCAGTACAGACTTGGCCCCAGAGACATGAACTCTAAGACTTTGCGATTATGTTCATTCCAGTCTGGTCCGGTCCAGTCTGGCTGTGCTTCTGTTGTAGGAGTCGTGTACATCTGATGACAAAGGCCAAGATAATGTGAGCTGCGCTGTAGTGTTTTCTAGTGCTTTCATGTGGAAACAAACCTGTCCAATCTGCAACTAAAGATTGGTCATTGTTTCATTTAATCCACTTCTCTGGGATATTTCAACTTCAAGACTGTTTTCTTAAAATGCATTTTTCTCCCACAGAGCCCTTGAAGTGGAACCTACAAGCTTTTGATAGATTGTACTGACAGAGTTGTTGATATCCAATTCTGAACCTGATTTATTAAAGTTTTATGTCTGAAAAAAGAGATGAAATTAGATTTTTTAGGCAGTTTTAGTTTACACAAAAACTAAACAAAATATTCAGAATCTCCCTGTGTTTTTTTTTTTTTTTTTTGTAACTATGATGTGTACAAAATGAACCAAAAAAATAAAACCTGGTTCAGTCCATTTTTCAGATTTATATGTCACAAATATGGGCAATTTGGCAGTTTTTACACATAAAATGCCTTATTTCTCTATGAAAACATAACATGATGTTAGATGTGCACATTTTTTCTGACATTTATGGGAATAAACTACAGGAGAAGTTTCAAATTGATATCTTTAAATCAAAATTTCAAAATAGTCTTCAAGCTCTCCCATGCTTCAAACCAAACATCACGTGGCCAAATAAACATAAATCAACACCCTATTTTGTTTCAGCGGATTTTCGGCTAATTGCGCGCCTAATTGTCCATTGATTTCCTCCTCCTGCTGATCCGCTGCTCTTACGCACGGCTCTGTTTGTCGTATACTTGGCTGGCTTATACCACGGCTGATGCTGGCGCTGCGTCTTTTTACGGTGAGCCAAGATGTGTTTGAAGGAAACGGAGCATATGTTCAGTAATACAATCCAAAGTGTTCCAAGTGCAAATTAATCATAGATTGTAATTGCTACTTTTAATAACCGTATGGTGTTTTGCATCTTTGTACCACTTAATGTTTGAATCCAGAACACAGGAAAATGTCGAATAGAGTGTTGAAACTTGATGTGAGACACTGCTGGTGAATGTGTAAAAATCTTAAATTGAAAGATATAAATTAGAAACGTCTCCTGTAGTTTACTCACACAAATGTAAGAAAAAAATGTATTACATGTTTTTCATTGTGTAATGTTTTAATATAGAAATGACGCATTTATGTGTTAAAACAACCAAAATTACACATATTTGGGACATTTAAATCTGCAAAATGGACAGAACCAGGTTTAAATGTCTTCATTTATTTCATTTTTGGGTAAACTAGATCTGACAGAAAATTAACCCTAACTCCTAAGTTAATAATTTGGAGTGTCCTGACCAACTGCTTCACCAAAAATGAAATCAACAACACCACATTTAGAGAATCAGGCACATAAGCGCTGGCTTTTTTTTCCTATCTGAGTCGGTGTACCTTGAAATATTTTCAAACACAAAAAGTGTACTGTGAGTCAAAAAAGGTTAAAAACTGCACAATACAATCACATCGTCCTTGGAGACAGACAGGTGGCACATCCTACACCAGAAAAGTGACAGTCATGCATCTTTTAAGCTGTTTGGTTTCACTTCGGCAGCTGCTTCCATTTCAGACAGAAACACTGATAAGACAGAACATTCTCTGTGTTTACACTCAAATCACTTTAGATCTGATTTGTTAAAGCACAACGAAGGTTTTGTAAGGTGCAACTTTCCCATCCCAAAAAACACTGTCAAATGAAAATGGGATGAGGGAAGGAAGGAAGGTTTTCCAGTGGATCTCATTCAGTCTTTACATTGGAAGAAAGATAAGAAAATTATTCATCCTGTTCCCAAATCAGTTCCCAAATTTTCCCCAAATCCATCTAGTCAAGCATGAGCTCAGGTGTGTCTGCTTTTCTTGCAGATAAACAGCGGGACCATCCTGGCACTCGGCAGGGAAACTACTATTTTCATTTACAGTTCTAATATATATATTTTTTACTGTTTTCTTTTTGTGGTAAATCTCACTGTGGATTTGTGTTTCTTACTGGTAAACAGCAGTCCATACAAATCCATACAAACTGCACAATAGTCAGGAATTCACAATAAATAATACTTGAATAAGACCTTTATTTTGATGAATGATCGTTTAAACTCCCCTGTATTTTCAATGGCACGTCGCTTTTTTTCAATTCAAGAACTCAGCTCTACTTCCTCTAATTTTAAACTTTTATTCTTCTAAATTTCTTCACAAACTGCATCTGCTTGACTGACGCAAAACTATGATAAATATTTACCACAGATGCCCTCCCTCCAAACTAAGTCATCATTAAACAAACCTGTCATGTGGACTTCAAACTCTGCAGCGGCCCACGTTTCATCACTTGTTTACCCAATGCTTTCTGAGCCTCCAAATTAATCACTGCAGTGAATTAGTGTTATTGAAAAGTGCTTTTCTCAACACGGGAAAGCTAACGAACATTAGCATGCTCCTGCAGAGAATAATGGATTTATTCTCTGCAGGAGCATGTTAATGTTCATAACAATAACAATAATAACATGCAGAAAGCACACATTGGTCTCATTGAATAACTTCTTTTGCTGTGTATATGTACAAGGCCAAACAAACTTCACTTTATTACATGAAAAAATTGGGCACAGCCACTTTAATTTCACCGAATGAGCTTTTGGATCGGTGTTTTTGATCCGGGACTTTACTTTTCCAGTTTGCTTTGCACTCATTTCCTCTGCTTTTCCCGATGGTGTGTGGTTTACGGCTGAGGTGTGGCTGTTTGTCTTTGTGGTAAACGCTGGGCAGTCTGGCACACAGCAGTGATTCAGCTGCTCCACCATCTGTCCGTCCGCAGCAGCAAACACCCACCGCCGCATCACAAATAAAACTAAAAAACGGCCTCCTCTCTCAGCTCACATCATCAAACATTCAAAAGGCTCCACAATTCTTCTCCATTTGACTTCGTGGCTCTTGGCGTCTCAATTCAATCAGTGTTTTTTCCCCCATCAAGTGCTGCCGTGTTTTCTTCCTTCATTCAAATCGTGCACAATACGCTGTGAACGCCGTCAGGAACCTTTGCACTTTCTTTTTCTAATCCGTATTTGTTCACCGGCTGGAGATTTCGATTCTGCCTGTTGATTAATCTCTGCAGAATTATGCTGCTCATGAATTAAACAAAAAGCAAAACACGTCATTCCAGGAGAAAAGAGGAATAGAAATATTGGCTTGGATGAGGGTAATGGAGGTTGTAAACAGTGTGATTGGATACCAGACTGCAAATAATTTAGTATTTTGTATGGTCAAGAAGAGAATACATATTAATGGCTCCTAATCAAAGCTCTACTGCTATTTTATTGTAATTTATGTAAGAACTATTGCTATGGTATGATTTTTATTAATACAGAGACAGTATACAATAAATGCTGACAAAAGGAAAGATGCACTGTACCAGGTTTTAGCAGAAGAAGCTAATTTCCACATGTTGTCTCACTTTTGGACCAGACAGTAATGAAAGTGTTCGGCTCCACTTTCACACAAGGGTCTCATTGATAAAAGTTTATAAGTTTGTATGTAACATTTTTAATCATGTTCATGCTTTATAAATGAGAGAACAGTGGTGAAAAGTAACAAAATAAAAGTAAAAATTTGTAGGTATCTGTACTTTATCTTTAAATGTTTTAACTGGATACTTTTTACTTACATTTAAAGGACACTTTTTTATTTTATTATTATTTTTTTTAGGTTTTAATTATGTTCTAACAATGTTCCATCATCAAGAACACACCTGAGTTGCATTCACGCTGTTTTGAGGAATGTTCATTAAAAAATCCTCTCCCCAACCGTTTTGAAAACAAGGGCAAATAAAAAAAAATAAAATATGAATGATTGTTTAAACTGTCTAAAAATGTGTCAGTTACGTTTAAATTGTCCTTGTATTTTGATGGCACGTCGCTTTTTCAGAATTGAAGGTGCTCAAGAGCATGTTAGGCTAATAACAATACTATGCACATGCATAATGTTTTTCTTTTAAGAGCAGGTTTCTGTACTTTCTACTGCTCTACATATTTGAACTGGACTGGAAAAAAAAGTCAAAGTAAAAAAATATATAAATAAATATGACTGTATAAAGTAAGTTTTTGATTCATTTGCTTCCTTTGACCAAAAAGCAGCACAAATCTTTACCAGGAGCACTACATTTGGCGCTTTAACGTGCAAATATTTTCAGTGCAGTGCGTGTGATAATCTCATTTGTCTTTGTACAATCTGTAAATAAGTGAACAAAACCTAAACTGAGTTAAGTCAGACTCATTTGAACAGAAGAGGTTTGCTGTGGACACATTTCTTCTCTGCTCAGGCCACAGCTGAGTCATAAATGTGGTTCTGACTGTCAGTTAATATCATGATATAATATATAATATATGCATCTGTTAAAGCACTGCAGTCACACTGTTTACATCACCCTTTAAACAGATATTCCTGTGAAATTCAAATGCATGCAATCTTGTGAAACCTGCATGTTTTTTTATATGAAGAATGAATCATCACATTTGAATGAATTGATGAACCCGTCATGATTCTGTTTAATAGTTCATGCTGAGTTAAAACATCTCAGGATAAGCATTAATTGCAACTATTTTCACACAAATTGACCTAACATCTACTTGTACTTTTGCATCATGTAATCTTTTGATGTAATCTTTTCATATTTCCACACAACTCGACTTATAGAAGGAAAAAGTGAAATGGAATATAGTGTAATTTCTACTGAGTAATAGCCTCAGAATATCATAAACATGTGAAAATCCACATGTTTTAGGTGAATAAGAACCCCTCCGCTGCATGTTGGTATCAGAGGATAGAAAACACTCAATTTAAGTTATTTGTTCATTTAAGGTGATTGATAAATACTTTGCATTTTAAAATTTTGATTTGTTTTACTGAATAAAAACCAACAATGTTGTTGACCCTGCAATAGATTTATAACATTATTCCATTCAAATAATACATTTATATATTTTTCACAGAGCACAGAAGACGACACATAGAGAAAAGATACTGTAAATAAATAAATAAAAATGATGAAAATACAAACAATTTTCACAAATGAGTACCATTTGGTCCAAAGTTTGTTAAAAAGGTAAATTTTCAAATTAAGTCAAATCAAATCAAATCAATTAATTTTTATAATGCCCAAAATCACAACAACAGTTGCCTCGATGGGCCACAGGTAAAAGCAGTTCAGATAACTGTCCCAGAATGCCCCTGTCCTTTGACCCTCCTTCGCGGCGAGGAAAATCTACAAAAAACCCCATGGGAAAAAGTAGAAACCTCGGGGAGAACCACAGTGAAGGAGAGATCCTACTCCCACGGACGGACAGGCTGCAGATCCACTTGGACTGTGGAGCCAGAACCACTCAAGAGGGAGGTGGCTTTAAAGAGTTCCTCCAGGCGGACGAGGAGCAGTCCACCAGTGTAGAGAGATCCTCCAGCAGGAGACAAGGAACAGTTCATCTAAAGTAGAAGGAGTTCGTCCAGGCCGACGAGGTATGGCTAATCCAGCTGTCCAGGCGGGTGGCGCATAGATCGTCCAGTGGACAGATCGATCCTCCAGACAGGTGGGGGTGGGGGGGTCGTCAGTCCAGTCATTGCTTGTTTTTGCAGTTTGACTTTTGCCTCTAGTTACGTGCATTACAACCATAGACTGTAGATCAGTGGACTAAGGGATTGTGACGTCACCCATAGCGTTTGCCTCCAGCCAAATGAAGCCCATCGTGGCTAGCAGTTATAGCGGCTAAAGCGGAGCCAGACTCCATATTTGGAAATCTGAAAATCGTGGGCAACCACACGGACTTATCAGGAGCGCGTTGCTAGCGGTATCCGCCGGTGAGAGGAGACAGCGGCAGCGTGCGGCGCTAGCTGTCAATCAAACCTGTTGCTAACCACGAGCTAAAAACGGCCCCTGGAAAAGGAAGCACCTGATTGGTCAGTTATTATTGCTAATAACTTGATTTATGAACAACCTAACGAAAAAAAAAAACACCTGATTCATGTAGAGTGTGTCAAAACAGACGTTTTAGTTTCAAGATGGTGAGCTTGACAGAAACAGTTACAGAGTAAAGGGCACCAGTGTCCCAATAGAAAGTGAATGGCAGCTCGGCTTTATGGAGCCAGGAGCGCCTCCATAGCTGCTTCCTATTTGGAACGCGGCGGCTAGCATGATAACGCGGTCCACTGATATACAGTCTATGATTACAACCTTGATTTTCTACCAGTGTGCCGGGAACATCACTGTGCCTCCAGGTATTACCAGGTGTGCCCTGAAAAAAATGTCCATTTTGGATTCACAAATGGATTTAATTTAACAATATATAAATTTGGAGTGTCCTGTGCACACTTCTACACCAAAAAAGAATGCAAAACAATCACCATTCCCAACTTTAAAGAACCTGATAGTGGTACAGACATTATTTGCCACATTTAAATAAAAGGTCTGATTTGGTTGTTTTAGTAGGTTGTGTGGCGCGGTATCTTTTCAGCAAGAAGGCTGAAAAACACCGTATAACAGAATGTAATACTCTGACGACAAAGCATTTTATGAGATCAGTTGACTCAAGGATTGTCGGTCCCTCTAGTACTTCCATTTATCAAGTCATGCAGAACAATACTTTATTATTACCATTGAAGAAACTCTTACACCATGACCTTTCATTGTACTGTATTCGAACAATGCGCTATTCATTAATTTAGCTGATTTAGCAAACGATGGAGGCAAAAGTGAAGTAGAAAATAACGTGATTTCAATAAAGAAACTGGAATTAACCCCAGAATATCCCAAAACATGAAAAATCAATGTGGTTTTGGCAAATGAAAACAACTCCGATACATGTGAGTGACATCAGAGCCTGGTTTAAAGACTTTTATTATTATATTTTACATTATTTGACTTACTTTTGTTTTGTTTGTTACTTCAGCTTTCACTTCTACTGGACAAATACTTCCAGAAACGTTGACCGTACAATTGCTTTCATTTTATCCACACATTTATTGCACAATTTACTCCAAACGATAGAATTTGTGAAGCTCAGATACAACTCTGAGACTAGAAAAGCGCATTTTTTCTATCTTTTGTGATCAAAAATACAACAAACTGACAGTTCTGACCCTGGATATTCCAAATTGCAGCTCATCTTTGTGTTATGAAGATGTAAAATCATCAGCGTTTAGATCTAATGTCACTTAATTATTGAAAAGGTTTGACTCCAGTCGCCTCCCATCTGAAATTTTGAACTGTTGACATAACCTTCTTTTTAAAGTGCCCATTGTCTGCTAAAACTGCTTCTGTAATGAGCCGCAGAACTTCGCCGTTGCTGTCGTCGAGTGCCGGGGAACAGATGTTGGACCGTTTTTTGTGGCGCGACGGCAGACGAGCGAAGTGGACCGTTTTACATTTCAAAGCCCCCCGACCAAACGCAGGGGAACAGGGAGTCACCAGACACTGGCGCACGTGGGGTTTGTTTGCATACCGTGATAAAAGAGCCGCCCGCCAAGGACAGATGTATTGAACCGCTCCTAATTGAGGCACTTTATCTCCACCGGTCTCGTTTTCGTTCAGACGTTATCGGTTGAAGCAGGTTGGACACAGTGGCGCTGTTTACTGGACCGTGTGCCGAGTTTATTTACCTGTAATCGTGCAGGTGTTCCAGTAAACCAATGGCGTCAACAATGTACAATGCATCAACAAAGTATTAATTACAACAAACAAAACAAAAAAACATCTCATAGTTGTCCAAAAAATGTTCAAAACGCAAAAGAAAGAAGTGAGTAGACCTATCGAAACACATCTAACTCATTCCTCGCTCTCACAGAACATTCGGCACGTTGTTAATATCCGTACAGGGGCGCCGGACTGGGGGGTAAAGGGTACTGGTTTCCTCGGGGCCCACAGCAAGAAAGGACCTCAA